>PVIR01019095.1:0-32446 GCA_004026965.1 Petromus typicus | reverse complement strand
AATAATAATAATATATTTATTATGTATCTTACCTATTTTATTCCTAAACAGTCAATCAACTACCCAAGGTACAAAAGCCAATAAGTGGCTCTTATTGCTCCAGAGGGCACGTTTCCTAAACACTATCTTACTGGAGAGAACAGTGTCCTAAAGACAACCACAGAATAATAAGGAAGCTCTGCATTTGTTAAATAATGAAGCTTAACACAGAGGAGAAATTATGTGCTTTTGTATCGATGAATCACAACATTTATTAATAATCATCCCTTAATGGAGAATTACAACAGTATGCCTTTTAATATTGCATTAGGAAGATAAAGCAATAAACTTTATTTTAAATAAACTGATGAAACATGTCAAGAAGGGTAGTATTTATGGGTAAAAATAGTCAAAGGGAAGTTAAAATCTGAAGGCTTTATTTATACATTAAAAAGAATTGGAAGAAATAAGCAGTTATAACAGACAGTTCAGATGAGACAATGGTAGATGGTTTTGCCAGCTATTTAATTAGGAGAATCTGCTCCAAGAGCCATTTTGAAGCTCTGCTGAATACAAATGAGCACATCACAAAACAGCAATGTCGATCCAGCAGTACAATATTTCAGTACTGACATTTTGAAGGGGCAGGACTGTTGGTAGACTGCAATTCATCTCTCTCTCTCACAACCAAGACTAGAACCCAGCACTGCCCCAAGAATCAGTCCCAGTGTCACACACTGGAGATCCAGCCACCTCTGAAAAAGCCCCACCTGTGCCCACATGAAGCTTTGGGAGGACATGTAGACACATGCCGTAATAAAGGGGTAAACATTCTTCACCAGAGAAGGTGGAATAGAGTTTTTTGCTTGGTACTCCGAAGACAAACCGTGGAAATAGGGTAAATGTTCCCATATTAAGGAAACTGTTGGTAAAGGATCACATCACCACCAGTCATGGATCCAGTCTCCTAAGAAAGACAAAACTGCTAGGGAAGAACAAACTTGAAATGGAGGGCACCAAGCTGCCTTAGAGCTTAGATCTAAACTAAGCTCTTCCACTTAGCTCTGTACTGGTAAATATTTAACCACCAGCCAGTGAGGGTGAAAGGTGGAAAGTGTTAAAGAAAAACATTATTTAATTATACTGTTAAAGCACAGTAATAAGTAAATATATTTTTAAAAACTGAAATCTTTATTGGTACATTACATATACACATCATAATTGCACTCCACAATGGGTATTTGTACCAGTATAAGACACAACTTAATTCTCATTTTTTCCCATAGCCCTACCCACCCTACCATCCCCCTATATACATACAATGTTTCCTTTCTTTTTTGTTATAATCTCATTATATGTATGTTATATATTGTAAAATAGAAAATACTCAAAGTGTAATAGGGTGAAGGGGGAAAAAATATTTTTTAAGACCTGATTTTGATAGGCATAAGAACCACTACAATCAAGTTTTTCTAGGGGACGGAGACTAGGCTGAACTCTTTTTCACCAAGAAACAGTACAATTGCTGAGAGGTAAAACATTAGCAGGAGTAAAGGGGATCTTGGCTAAGCCAATCTGATAGTTCTTTTGTTGGAGACAGTCCAGTGTGATCAGATACAATCCTAGAGGAAGGCAGAGGATAAAGAACTCGATGCATTTGGGGGCTTTTGCTAAACTGACTAATCAGGGCCTGTCACGAACACTGGATTTTTCAAGGAAAGACGCAGAAGCCTGACTGAAATTTGTCTAAGTAAAGACTCTCTGTCAGAGAGAAAGCCTTGGCGTCCAGATTTTCAAGATTCTGCTATGGAAATAACTTACCCTAAAACTTACTCTACATAGTATGATTTCTTCTTCCCTGGTTCTCCTCTTCAATGAGCTTATAATAAAATGTAGCAAAACAGGAAGTGCCAAGTTTTAGTATGTATGACATTCTTTATTTTTGCAGTGTTGCATTATATTTAAACAAATGAACACGAAGAGTTTCATTTGCCCATCTATTTTTCTTTTTTAAAATTGTGAAATAGATGCATTTTATATACATATCATGATCACACACAATTTGTACCAGTATATGAAATGACTTGATTCTCATTTTTCCTCATTCCCTTACGCATCCTACAACCCCCACCCCCTATACACACAAGCTTTGTTTCTTTTTTTATTACATCACAATTTTTTCTTTTGTTTCATTACTTACCCCTACCCCATTTCACTTTGAATAGTTTATATTTTACAATATCTAACATACATTTTAGAACTCATTTACATTTTTAGTTTCTCATATCAGAGAAAAGATACGGTATTTATACATCTATGACCTATTAATTTCACTTATGAGTATGTCCTGAAGGTATGTCCATTTGAGTATGAATGACTCAAATGTCATTCTTTATGGCAGAGTAATACTCCATTCTATAGAAAAACCACGTCTTCATTTTCCATTCACCAGTTGATGGACATTTGGGTTGTTTCCAAGATTTAGCAAACTGAGCTTCTATGAACATGGGTGCACATATATCGCTGTGAAATGAATCTTGTAATTCTTTTATGTATATGCCTGGCAGGGGAATAGCAGGCTCAAATGGGACTTCTAATGTATGACATTCATTTTTAGTATAATCTGCTTACAAGTTTATATAATTTAATAGCTATGTGTAATAAGTGAATTTGAATTTCCAGTAAATATAACAATTGTTTTTGCAGAGTGGTAGGAGTTGGATCTAGTACCACATCAACATGACTATAGGAAGAAATTTCCTGCCTCTCTCTCCATCTTCCCTCCACATCAGTGCTCAAAGGGTTAGACTTTATTGTTAGCAAATGAGAGGGAGAACCAAGCCAGAAGAAATCATAATGTGTCAAATACATTTTGAAGTCTGAGTTCTGAGAGGCTCAGATGAAGGGAAGTGTTAGTCCTTCCACCAGTGGTGTAGTACTGTTAGGGGGGCACATAGTAGATGGAGATTGATGGAGGTGGGTAAAAAAGAAAAACTGAAGGTCAAATGAATGTTGAAGAGAAAAATGGCAAATAGAAACAGAATGTACTCTAGTTTGGCTTATATTCATTGTAATTGTACTACTGTGAAGGTCCACCAGTGTTTATCATCTCCTTCTGTTTTGGGTGGTGCTAGCACTGGAGATGAAAACCAAAGTCTCAGCACTGAGTTACACACCGGCATCATTTTCTTTTTTATTCTGAGGCAGAGCCTCGTTATCACCTGTGATGCTCCTGGCTCGGCCTTCCAGAGTGCTGGGATTACAAGTGTGTGTCACCCTGGGTATTGCTTCTTACCTCATGTCAGTAGTCTACAAATGATTGATTAGACCTCAACTTTGCACTGCCATGAACAAGTCACATTATGTTTCTCTCTGCTAGCTTTTACCACTAAAGCAAAAGCCAGCTTCAGTTTGCTGGCATCTGGTGCTTGTGCCATGATGGTCACTCTTTACACGGTCATATGTTGCTCAGTATTGAGGATTCATTCTGATGTATCAGTGAATGCTTTTTCCACTGTTTGATGGGATAATCTTCCACACACTGAGGCTCTGTGGTATGACCCATTGCTCCTAAGCCACATACTCATACAGCACATTACTATACTGAGTAACACAGGCAACTGGAACTCAGTACTAAGTACCTATACACCATGTAAGTGTTCCTGTGTAGGGTACTTCCCAGGAGTAGGGCTTGTAAGACAGGAAGTTGTTCTGGGACAGTTGCTGAGTGAGTGCTGAATGGGGAGCTCAAGATGTTATCATGTAGTGCTGTAGACTTAAACAGAGTACACTTAGGGTACACAAGAATTATAAAAATGTTTTTCTTTTTTAAATCATAAATTAACCTTAAGTTATTGCAACTTTTTTCCTTTATGTGGTGGATTAATTTATGGTCAACATGGAATGCCCAGCTGAACTGCTCAGCTTGGTTTGGGCATGGAAGATCCATCTAACATTTGTTGCCAACAACAAAGAAAGAGAAGTGGAGGGGAAGAGCACTGGCTGTTGATTTGGTAGAAGCTGGCCAGAGGTGGTTTTCCTGACGTGAAATTGACTGTTCTCTCATGATAGGAGGAGTCTGGGTCCTCACTGGCACTGGGACTGATGACTGCTTTGTGTAGGGGAGCTCCAATCTTCACTGTGGGCCACACTTCTTGGCTCCAGCGTAGATCCCTTGACCTGGTGGCACAAATCCTGTACCTTACCAGTGCAGGTTTTCTGGCTTCCACCATTGGCCTTTGGGCCTTCTTGGTGTAGATCCTCAGTACAGACAAGCAGGAGACATTGCTGTAGGCTCTAGGCATCCAGCTGGGCTTGTATGGGACATTGCTGTGGGATCCAGGCTCTTGACTGGATTCTTTGGGTCTGTATTACATGGCTAGATCTCTTGCATGCCTCTGCATTTGACTTTTTGGGTGACTATTATAAAACATTCCTATTAATTATATGTCCTGTAAGAAGTCTGTTTCCCTTATGAACTGACCACAACACTTCATAAACTTCAATGTTTAAAAACTTTTTGACTCTTGTAATAACATGTTGCTTAAACCACAAACACACTACAGAGCTTTGCAAAAATATTTTCCTTTTAGTTCCACTTTACTTGTTTTTTACATTTTTGACTTTTTTGTTGGAAACTTACAATGTGGGTCTCTCTAGGGTCAGCATCATCAATATCACTGTCTCCCACCTCCACCTCTTGTCCCTCCAGCTATCATCACCAGGGTCATCTCCGGTAATAACAATGACTTCTTGAATCCTTCCTGATGGACTTGCCTAAGGCTCTTCTTGAGGAGATGTTACTCTTACCGTAACTTTGCCCAGGGTAATCTCAGTTTCCTTTTATCATTCTAGGTGTTCTTATTAGGCACCATAAACATTCCTCTCTATTAGTGAAAACCTCTTATTATTAATGGATATCCAACCAGTGTTTCTAGCACCTTGTGTTTAAAAACTAGTGTTCTATTGAGCAGTTATCCTAAATCATCTAGGTTTGTGTAAGTAGAACTTTTTGTTTTTTAAAAAAATTATCTTTATTGGTACATTATGAATATACATTATAATCGCATTCAACATTAAGCGTTTGTACCAGAATATGACATGACTTGATTCTCATTTTTTCCCTTTTCCCCCTGCTCTGCATCCCCCACCCCCTATATACACAATCTTTGTTTTCTTTTTTCTTTATTATTACCACATTCTTTTCCCCTTCATTATTTACCCTTACACTCTTTCCTTTTAAATATTTTCTACTTCACAATATCAACTATATGTACTACAACTCATTTACAACTTCATATTATAAGTAGAACTTTTTCTAAATTATTGCAGTTAGTAACATAAGGACACTTAAACGGTCACAGTTAGCATCAGTTAAGGCCATTGAGGAGTAGAGTGAGCTCTGATCCAATACAATTATGACCTCAGAAGAAGAGAAAAACACAGAGCAGAGATCCTGAGCGAGAACACCATGTGAAGGCAGAGGTCAGCGTGGCACACCCACATGCCAAAGAATGCTACGATGTTCTGGTAATGAACAGCAGCCTCATATCTGATGGTCACAGCACCACTGGATCGCATCAAGAGGGCACACTCAGCAAATGAGAGGATGTCTGCAAAATGGTGAAATCAATCTCTCAATCATACCTCTTTCAGAATAGCTTCCTGCTCTTAACTGATATGGTCTGTACTTTCAAAAACCATTGAGCTGTATTGTTTTACTGCACCAAAACTGGTTAGGTTGGGATTTTTCATTTTGTTACATCTGTACACCTACAAATACATTACTGTAAACATATTTACATGGCATATTGTTAAATATTATTAAATATGTTTTACTTTTAATGATATGCAAATGCTCATTTATTTGATAATCTTACTAGAAACCATTAACATTTCAATTTTTATTTGTATAATATATTTATGTCAATTACACTTTTAAGGTTCAAACTATTGTGTATTTTTCCACCTAGAATTCTTGCTCTTCTCATGTAGGATTATTTATACTCATTTAAGAAATATGTATAGACATACACATGGCTCAGCCAGGTGTGGTTGCACAAACATATATTCCCAGCTATTTGGGAAGCCAAGGCAAAACAAGTTCAAGTTTGAGGCCAGTCTGGGTGACTTAGCCAAGATCTTGTCTCAAAAACACAAAAACAAAACAAACAACAGAGTAAGGAGGGGATGTAGCTCAGTGGTAGAGAACTCCTGGTTACAACTCCCAGTACCACAAAACAACATATATGATGTGCGATCAAAACACAGGGTGAATGCTGCTGCCCAGTGTCATCCAGTGGAAAGGCAGGGACCTTCAATATGAGAAATGCCGCTGTGTCCTCAACCTTAGTAACAGTGTGTGACAAGATTCAACTTGAGTGGTGAGGAATGACTAAGAAATGTGTTGTTTTAAAGTGTGCCATAAATAACAGATAACGAGCAATGGGTTTCATAAACTGTGCAATCGAGCCCCTTCACATTTTGTCAAGTAAAAGTACTGTGTGTCATGTACTTATTTACCTTATTCTCTGGTTGTGGCATCATGTGACTTCTGGCTCCTCTCAGAGTCAGAATGACCATGAAAGATAAACATTTTGTTTCAGCTCATCTCGAGGCAAGATAGAGAACTTCCAGAAATGCTTCCGAAGTGGTAAGAAGGATGGGAGAAGTGTGTTTAAAGTGAGAGAGTATTTTGAGAGGGATGAATAGCAATGTGTCTTTTACCATAATAATATTTAAAAGTTTTAACTATTCACTGTATTTTTTAATTCAAAAATGATTGGCATATTATATATACATAGAATAACCACAGTCAACATTGAGAATTTGTACCAGTATATGACACAACTCAATTCTCATTTTTCCCATTCCTCTACCCACTCTATAACCCCCAGCCCCTATATACATAAGCTTTGTTTGGTTTTTTTATTGCCATCACATTATTTTTCCCCTCGTTACTTACCCCTATACCCCATTTCCTTTTAAATATTTTCTATTTTCTATACCTACTACATATTCTAGAACTCATTTACATCTTCATTTTCTCATACCAGAGAAAAAATATGATATTTATACATCTGTGACCTATTTTATTTCATGTATGAGGATCTTCAAGGTACATCCATTTGAGTATAAATGACTAAATTTTATCATTTTTTATGGCAGAATAATACCCCATTCTATAAAAGAACCACATGTTCTTTATCCGGTCTCCAGTTGATGAACATTTTGGTTATTTCCAAGATTTAGCAATCACAAACTGAGCTGCTATAAACATGGGTGCACATATGTCATTGTACATGAGTCTTTTAATTCTGTTGTATATATACCTCGCAGAGGAATTGCTGAGTCAAATGGGACCTCTAACTCTCGTTTTTTAAGGAATCTCCACACTGATCTCCACAGGGGATGTATAAGTCTACACTTCTACCAACAATGGTGAAGTTCCTTTTTCTCTGCAGTCTTGTCAACATTTGTTACTGATTTATTCATTCTATTTTTAATCATACCTCAAACATTTTAGTATTTAAAATATAAAAAATATATGTAAAATATATATAATATACATAATATATGTATGTGGTTGTATACTTATATGTACATGTGTGTATAATACACATACTATATGTATATGGTTTACCTCAAGAGAAGCATTATAGAAGATGATGCTATATCTCAATAGCTGCTTAGTTATGTCTGGGCTTGTGTAAAGGGCTTTGTCTATGTTTATTTCCTTACCTCTGCTAAAAACCTCTGTATAAACTACAACCCAGGGAAAGCCACAAATTCATTATGTAAGCAGCAAATATAAAAGTGTTTGTTGTCCAAGTGCGGCCTTACTGAGACTTCACAGGCTTCAATTCTGAGGATAGTTCATATACGTCTCTCCTTTATGGAATTCCAGAGCTGTCACTGCGGTTCCACTTTTTTACTTTGATCTGAAACCAGTGCCTCACAGCTGTTCTTACCCAAGTCCAGAGCCAGACTTCCTGCTTTTCAATAACAGTAGGATATTTCACTGTATAATCTCCTTCTGATGGATATTTAGGTTACTGTAGCTTTTAAAAATCAATGGAAGTATGATATTAATACAGGAACAAATTCCTAAAAGTGTGAAATATTTTATTAGTTGCTATTAACCCATCTCCAGAGACTGAACTATTCTACTCTTCCTCCAAGAATGTATTAGCACTTATTTCGTACTGTCAATATTTTTCATTTTTCTCAAACAGACTAACACACCTGCAAACTGCTCACTGGTTCTATGAACTGTATTTAGCATTTCTTAAAATCTAGTAGTTTTAGTCAGAGATAACTACAGAGGGGAAATAAAACCAGACATGGAGAAGAAAGATGAAGAGATAGATAGACTTCTTCACATCTGAGCCATTGTTGAATGCTGCAGTACTTGTCCGAAGGCAGACAAGGAGGAATTTATCAAACTAGTTAACGAAATCAAGATCATGTCCACAAAAATGTTATGTCTGAGTTTCTGATTCTTTTTTTTTTTTAGGTTTTTTGAGACAGCGTCTCGCTTTGTGGTTCAGGCTGGCCCTGAGCTCAGCCTCAAACTCACATCACAGCAATCCTCCTGCCTCTGCCTCCCGAGTGCTGGGATCACAGGCGTGAGCCACCACGCCAGGCACTATGGCATGTGGTACTGGTTGCTGCTGGGTGTGAGTCTCCACACCCAGTATTGTTATGTGGCCACCGGGGATTCAAACCCGGGCCCTTGCGCCTGCAAGACAGGCACCGGAACCACTGAGCTAACTCCCCGGCCCGAGTTTCTGATTCTTTTAACATCAGTCATAGCCTTGCCTGTTACTTTGATCATCCATTTTTTTGTCTTTGAGGTGGTCTCACTTTGTAGTTCAGGCTGGCCCTGAGCCCAGCCTCAAACTCACAGCAATCCTCCTGCCTCTGCCTCCCAAGTGTTGAGATTACAGGCGTGAGCCACCCAGCACTGTGATATGTGGTACTGACTGCTGGTGGGAGTGAGTGACCATGCCCGGCATTGTTGTATGTGGCTACTGGGAGTGAACCTGGGCCCTTGTGCTTGAAAGGCAGGTGCCAGAACCACTGAACTAACTCCCCAGCACTGATCATCAGTTTTTTTATGCTAACGCTGTACTGTGTTTATAGGAGGAAATCATTAAAAATCTTTACAAGACCCTGATGATACATGATAATAGTTCAGTATGTCTCCAATGTTATTACTCCTTTTATGTCTTCATAATTATTTATAAAACATTTGCATGCATTTCTCCTGAGACAATGTATATATAGTTTCCGCTTGTCTAGGATCCTTTATATTTCTACCTCTAAACCAGTGTATTATTTAAGGTCTAATAGACTAAAGAATAAGTAACTGTAATAGCAAAGATGATATATAATAACAATAACATTTTATAGGCATATTCTGGATAAATGGGCTGGAGAGGGCTATTGAAATTGTATTTTGGGAACCATTGTGTACTGTCTTATTTTTCTAATGTCAAGTATTTTTTTTTACTCTTCTTCTGCTGGTTTCACAGGCTTCATTGTATCTTTTTATCAACTGTCAGAATAAGAGGCCATTAGCTTCAGAATCCTGGTTATTTAGTAATATCCTAGTAATATTATTATTATAGTTATATATTAAAATAATTATATATTAATTATATAATGAGCTACCATCTTAAACTGCATGAATGGCTGCCTGACCATATTTGTCACCAACAACTTCCAGAACCACAACCTTGCACCAAGACAACTGCAATCTTACACAGAAACTACTTCTGTGAGGACATCCATCTAGGAACTCTAATGGCACCACTATCATCATTGGTTCTTATGATCGAGGATTACTCTCGATATGTAATTCTCCTTGTTTTTTTCTTTAAAATTTTTTCCCCTTACATCAATCTTTTAAAATATGCTCTTTGTTTTCTGTGGCACATATATTTCCATTGCAGTGCTCTGCCATTCCAAAGTAAGTATGATTCTTTGGGGATTCCCTTGCTGATAGTTATTTGGGTCACTTTACAAGTGAATATAATGCTTTCCTCCAGGTTTTCTGACTAATACCGTATTATTTTATTAATATTTTATATTAGCTATCAATTTACCTTTGTAATTACTTGAGTTTTTCCTTTTTTGTTTACTCTTTCTAAGAGTTCTCATTGTATTATTTATCTTAGGATATATAATTGTCAAAAGAAACCAAGTTATTTGTCCTATGACTCTTTCATATTCTGGATTAGGTTAAATTTATCTTCTTGATGTTGTTTTATAAATTCTTCTATATCCTTTTCCCCATAAAATATCTGGTGGTTAGGTCTAAGATTTTTCTTAGATACAGGTTCTAGCTTAAGAGTCCTAAGCAATACCATTTATACATATACTGCATTACACCAAGAAGAACGTATCTGGTTGTCTCACTTTTACTAAGGTTCAAATTGATCAGTGGACTGTCGTCAGTCTGATCCATTCAGTGTAAAACTTCTGCCATCCTTTTAATTATTAACTTAGCAGCTAAGACAATCATTGCCTATATCCATTGTTTCATGGGTCAAAAATGGTGATTTTCTCTTGAGATTTTTTTGGTGGCCTCAGGGATTGAACCCAGGACCTTGTGCTTGCCAGACAGGCAGCAGCACCACTGAACTACATCCCGAACCCACCAAATGGTGATTTTCCTTACTAGCATTTCTCTTAAATTTGTTAATTATGATTTATCTATAAAATATGTAATATATCACAAATATAATATTTTTCTCATCAATTCTGGTTATCCTGAAATGTAGACTAGATAAGAAGGATGATTTTTTTCCCTTTATTAATTTTAGAATAAACTTCCCAAACTACTTAATTACTATTTTTAGTCAAATACTAAGTTTTTGCTATTTGATGTGTTTCAACATATATGAAACATTTTCAGTCAATTTAATTAAAAAGAAAAATGAGTTTTATTTCAAACACTCATACTTGAAATGTCTGGGTATCCTGTATCCTGGGTTCAGTTTCATGATGGGACTCATCCTGCTTACAACAGTTTGAATTGGACTAGAGCCTGCATTCCTAATAAAATAACCCTATCAATTTTTCATCTCAGCCCTGAACTGAAACTTTGAATTCTATAAAAACAAAAAAATTTTCTTTAAAAATTAATTTATTAAATTTTGCCTTCTTTTCTCCTTTAAAAGTCACACTAGTATTATGAGGTTTATCTCTGAAATTCTTTGTTTATATTGGGTCCAGCACCAACGTGGAGAGGAGCAGGAGAGTACATAGAAATTTAAGTGTGGTTTAAATTTGCAGGATACAGTATAGGCAAACTAATATGACTAGAACAGAGGTCTAGTTGTTTGCCTATTTATTATTCTGCTTATTTTCAGAGTAGTGGTGAGACGTGTTTTAAATTCAGAAGTCAGCAAGTACTGATGATGTGGTTTTTTGTGATGATGTGTTCTAAACAGTAGTGACTTCAAAGTGATTTAAATAATAAAAAGAAAAAATGAAAGTCACTGCAGTAAACTGTGGTGTCAGAAAACCCCAGTTCTAGTCTATTACTTAGCAAAACTTCAAAGATAATACAGCTAGACCCTAGAAATTCCAAGTGGAATATTAAATATGTGCTGGGAGAAAGGAGCACAGTCTTGCTTTGAATCTTCCTCTTGTGAAGTGGAAGCTCACCTGGCTTTATTTTAGTGTATCGCAGTTTAGCCACAGGCATGTTCTCTTCAGTGATTTCGTAGCTGTTAAATTACAGGCTGTAGTTACACAAGTAAGACAGCAGATGGCACTAGGCATTTAAAACTTGTACTGACTGAAACGTCCTTGTGTGAAGCTTGCAGTGTATAATCTTTCCAGTAGATTGAAACACATCAAATACACACAATTCAAGTACTGAATCAAACTTTTGGAGGTTGTTAGGCAGCAGTATTATTTCTAAAAATTGATAAAGAGGAAAAATAAAGCCATTATACTCTTTCCTACGCAATTTGGGTTTCAAGACTAAAGAAGGAAAAATACCAACAGAACATTATATTAGTTTGCCTATTTTCACAGACCTTCGAAGATAGAATATCAAGGGATTGAGCCTGACGCCTGGACTTGGCGTGGGGCATAACTGCGACACAGCCGTATTTCTGACCCCTGTGCCAGCAAACCTACTTCCTGTGTCACTCAGCGAAGACGAAACTGTATAGTCTAAGGCTAGCAGAGCCACCCCGGAAGTGGACCGGAAACCTAGAGGGCGCACCCTTAGGCCACTTCCGGCCAGAGGGCGGGGCCGAGCATAGCGCGTGGCTGTGGCGGCTGTCGCGAGGCTGCTTCCTCGGCAGGAGCACGAGATCCTCACCTTCTTGACGTCTGCATCGCTCGGCACGCCGAGCTGCCAGTCAGGACCTAACTCTGGCCCTGATTTTCATTGGTATTTTTTAACGCTGAATCTCCACGTGCTCACGAAGCATCCTTTTGTTTTCAAGATAAGGAACATTCAAAGAGAGTTTAAAAAGATTTTAAATTCCAGGCAAAGATGGAGGAAGGTCCAGACTGGGACAGTGACGAAACCGTGATCGAGGGGTCGGTGGCAGAGAGCGAACTGGAAGAGGAGGAGCTGCCCTGGAGAAGGTGACGCCGCTCGGGCGTGGCCGTGGCCGCGAGGCCGGCGCTGGGCCTGCGGGGTTGAGTGGACGCGCGCTGGAGCGCGGGGCGGGCGGTGTCTGCACGCGGGAAGCACTGTCGGCGCCCATCCTGGCTAGAGGCTGTGTGAGCACACAGTGGGTGGCTTTTTGGCATTAATTCAAAGTGTTTCTCTCAGACGGGGCTAGGAATCCGGCTGCACAGACAAAGTCTTGAGGCTGAATTTCTCAAAGAGATGCTGCTTCAAGCAGATTTACAGAAACTGTTTTCAGGAAAATCGTGATAGGGAACCTGGTTCCTGCCATTCTATCATGGATGTTGTATCGTAAGATTTTAAAAGTTGGTATTTATTGAGCATATTCCCTGGGCTACATGCTGGAAGAAAATTTAAATGCCGAGATTACTACCGTTGAGAAATGTTCAAGACAAGAAAAACTACTTTAGCAGATCATTTCAGTATGAGGTGGGAAGTCCAGGGAGAGAGGTGTGGCCAGGCTTGTTTGGGAGCCCACAGAGACTCGCTCTTAGTTCAACTGAGGTGGTTGTCAGAGTGTGCTAAGATTGAATAGAAGGTGAGAGCTGGGTCAGGAATTAGTCAGATAAGGAAGAAGTTTGTTCTGGACAAGAAATTACATAGGTAAAGGTTTAGAGGTAAAACAGGACAAGCCTACCGAATAAATAAAATGTGTGGTGAGGAGCAGCCAAAGAGGGAGCCAGGGTGAAAATGTGATTTGTGCCAGGCCTTCGTACTCAAGATTCGCTGTATCCACTCATATAAATTACTATTTTCTATTTATCCACGAAGTTGTCTTTTTTTTTTTTTTTTCTTTCGTTTTCAGCAGTTTGATTTTGATGGATACAACTTTCTTTTTCCTCCTTGGGGTTCATGGAGCATGTTGAATCTATGTCTTTCATGTCAAGTTTAGGAAGTTTTCTGTCTTTTTTTTTTTTCCTCCAAATACACTTTTCTGCACTTGTCTCTCCTTTCCCACTGACACTTCAGTGACATGAATGTTAGATCTCCCGACATTGTTTCCCAAATCATTGGGCCTCTGTTTACTTAAATATTTTTTTCTCTCAGTTTTTCAGACTACATAGTTTCTAACACTATATTTTCAAGTTCACTTACCCTGCCATTTGTCATTTCTATTTTGTTGTTTGGTGGATTCTTTTATTCCTGATGCAGGTTTTTCTCCTAAGATATCCACGTGATTGTCTTTTAAGATTTTTTTTTTTTTGAGAACCTCAGTATTTCCATCCACTTTACGAATGCTCACTTTTATCCTAAGAAGTATAATAGCTACTTTAAAGTCTTTGTCTTTTATGTCTGACGTCAGGGTTATAGGGTAGGAGATCTTTTTCATATTGAGTAATTTGGGATTGTATCCTGGAAATTTTGAATTTTATGTTGTGGACTCTTGGCCTTATTAAAAAACCCTTGCAGGTATATCCAACCTTTAGGCTTGTCTGGGCTACACTGAGTACAGAGGGATTGTCTTGGGTTGCAAATAAAATACATAATATAGTTAGTGTATATAAGTAACAAAACTTTCTTTTTAGAATATTGATGGTTATACAACATTAAAGATCACTGCTCTGCATGCCACAGGTTTTGCATGCTTCCTGGATAGTGTTGTTTTTGTTTAAACAGTTAAGTCAGTGTGACTAGGTTCAGATTGCACATTTTATTTTGCCTTCTGTGTGTGGTGGTTGTCCTACTTGAGCTTTATGCTTAGGTTTCTCGGGAATTTTAATCTGGGTTTTCGGCACTATAACTGTCATGCTTCAGTTCTATAAGCCTCTGTTATACTTCCTTGGCTGCATCACATGTGGATAGCTCTCAGGGTTTTGGTTAGAATTTTCATTGGTTCATACACAAGTGATTTCGCTTTTCCCTTCTCTTTTGTCAAAATGTTTTTTTAGGCAAGATCTAGTGATCTCATAGTGATCCTCTGCCTGAGCCACATGGTAAGATCTTGTCTAAAAATTATATTAATAATCCTGGCAAAGGAGAGGGGGAAAAAAGAAATCACTTGTATATGGACAAATGAAAGTATTACAAGCATGTGCCTCAAAGCTGGCTTCTGCCAGGATTCTTTTCAATATCTTTTTTAGGATTATCTCTGCTTTTGTACCCTCTTGCTGTTTGCTATGATCAGAAAGACAGGTTTCCTCAATGTCAGCCATCTCAGAATGGTTGCCTGCAACTGGAGCAACCTTCAGGGCAGTGCTAGGAAAAGAGCTAAGTTAAAGGAGCCTGACAGAGTCTTTAGGCTACACAGACTCTTTAAACTACTGGTTTTCAGGACAGCTTTGATATTGGCTGTAGCCCTAAGCTGGGCTGGGAGGTAGGAGAGGAACAAAAGAAAACTTGAGATTTCTTACAAGCCTTCTAGCAGGCTCTCCTCTCCTTAGTCTTCTGGAGAAAAATAGGCTTTTCTTTTTCTTTTCTGTGTTCTCTGTGTAGTTCAGGGATTAGGACTTTGATCAAACCTGGATGACAAAAAAGGGACCAAAAGACAAAACAAAAAATGAACTGAAATGTATATATATAGATGTTATTCAGATTTCAACTGTGGTCCTCAATCTACCTATTAGGTACTTTTCACAGTGTTTTTTTTTTGTTTGTTTGTTTTTATGAGACAGGTTTTCGCTAGTTCAGACCGGCCCTGAGCTCAGCCTCGAATTTATAGCAATCCTCCTGCCTCTGCCTCCCAAATGCGGTAATTACAAGTGTGAATCACCATGCCCAGCACTGTGGTATGTGGTACTGATTGCTGGTGAGCGTGAGTCTCCACGCCCAGCATTGTATGTGGTTACCAGGGATCAAACCAGGCTCTTGCACTTAAAAGGCAGGCAGGCGTTGGAACCACTGAGCTAAATCCCCAGCCCACTTTTCACAGTTTTAAGGTAGCTTTAAAAACATATTTCCCAGAAGGCTGAGCATTTAGCTCAGTAGCACTGTGCCTGCCTCCCAAGTGTAAGGTCCTGAGTTTAATACCTTGTACCAAAAAACAAAAACAAAGTAAATAAACAAAAAACATATTTCCTGCAAGTATTTAGTTGTGAGTGGAGAAATAGCCTATAAATAGCGCACTTTATCTTGCCAGACTAATCTTTTTCTTTTATTTATTTTTAAACGCTTGTTTTTCATGTCATACAACATTATTTTTTAGACTTTACAACCTTAAATTAGAAACTGGTGTTCTCTCATTTGCATACCAATACAGTCAGAGTCTAAGCCAGTGCTTTTAGTTTTTATTTTCTTTTTCACCTTTTTTGTTGACTTGTGTGTAGCTTGTTCTGTTTTTCATGTGTAAGTTTTCAGTTTTAGAATGAGAAGTACAGTACAGTAGAGATCTCTGAGAGGCAGAATATTATATAGTTGCATATAGCTAAGCAGTCCTTAAGAAATATTGTAGCTGAGATCTTTTTGCTGAGAACTGAGAGTTTGGTGCCCTTGGGAGTTAAAAGGTCAAAACTCTCAAAGAATCTAGATGCAAGGTGTTAACTTTGCATGAGGAAGCACAGAAGAGCTTGCCCCTGATTATTTTTGCTATTGCTTCTGGAACCTTGTTCTGAGGTGCATTTGGTTCACACTGGGGCTCTGTAAGTGTTGGTAATAATCTTCTGTAAAAATTCAAGTGGTTAATACTTTTTTGGGAGATGGTTAATGGGAACTGAACCCAGGGAAACTGTACTACTGAAGTACATTTCCGGTCTTTTTTACTCTTTAATTTTGAGACAGGGGCTTCCTAGGTTAAACAGGCTGGCCTCAAACTTCTGATACTCTTGCTTCAGCCTCCTATGTCATTGAAATTATAGTCACTGCACCAGGCCGATAAAGCTTTGTTTGTGACTTATCTTCTAAGAGACAGGATTCATTTTTTTAGATGTCCTTTAGGAATTTAACTACCAATCCTTATTTTCTGGTGATTTTAACCACTTAATAACATTAAGATATATATCTCAATTTTATCTTATTGAGGATTAAGTAAATCACTACTTTGTTATGGATTTGAATATATGTTTATGCCAAATGTCTTCTGAACTCTGTAATTGTACATAATAGAAAAGCTGACTCAACATAATTATTATGAAAGACAGGTGTGAAGTCTGACCCCAAAAGACTAACACTGTACACATATAAATTATTTGGGTAGAAAATACCTTACAAAGGATAGGAGATACCCTTGAGGGAAGATAGGAATAGAACGAAAAGCATGAGGGATACAAAGTTAATCATTAAATTATCTAGTAGAAACAACAATTTCAGAATGAGCTATATTGAAATAGAGTCTTTTCCCTTGATTAAAGTAGAAGGTGCCAGGTACTATGTTTAGAGCCATTATTCACACAGGGTATCATGAATGGATTTTTTTTTAAATTAGCAACTTAGCATGACATTAGGACCTTGTTGGTGTCAACATTTTGATTATGTCAAGCAGAAATCCTAATTGTCATAAAAAATTTAATTTTTCTTTTAACAAAGCAATGAAAACTGCTTTATATCTTTAGTCAGATTTCACCTGAAGCTTTTCCTTTAAATTCAACTAATTTTCCTTCCCCATTTCATAGTTAACACATCTCAATAGTTCATCTTCTTAATATTCTAGAGTTATAGTTCATTATCGAAGTACTGAATTCATCAAAAGTAATCAGTGACCTTGGGTATTAGTTATAGATGGAGAAAAATGGTTGACTAAACATCAGTAAATTAAGGTTTCATTTTTAGTTGATTTGTTCACTGAATGTGAATAAGTAGTTTTCCTGGATCCCACTTAGTAAGAATTATATCTGTTTGTCTTCCCAAAGTTTTATGCACTTGTGGAAGGTGATTGGATTATGGGGTCCTATGTGAGGCTTGGTGTCGACAGGTGGGAAGAGGTGGGTCGTTTGTTGGGGTGACCTAAAAGGTTTATTTACTTTCTTGGCTTGCCCTCCCACTTGCTTCCTGTCCACCATGCGCCTCTACCATGGTGTCCTGCGTTGGAAACAGCTGTGAACTGAAAAATCAGCCAAAATAAACCTCTTCTTTAGATTGTGTGTGTTGGGCACTGTGTCTCAGTGATGAGAAAGTGACCAAGTGACCTTCGTTTTTCTTTTA
Organism: Petromus typicus; assembly: GCA_004026965.1. Classification (NCBI taxonomy): domain Eukaryota; kingdom Metazoa; phylum Chordata; class Mammalia; order Rodentia; family Petromuridae; genus Petromus; species Petromus typicus. Next base: position 14,733 of record PVIR01019095.1, on the reverse strand, counting down.
AGACTAAACATAGCCCCACCTCCTTCTTTAAGAAAATAGTGAAAAAAACTCAATATTTTTTGTATAAGGAAATTATCTCAGAGCTATTTACAGAAAGTAAAATTGAAAATAGATACACTGATTGAGATAAATAATACTTATGATATATCCTTACGATCAGTATATCAATATTTAATGTCTTGGGGGAGAATTTTAGTAATATTGCAAATGCTTAAATATGTGAATGATGTACATTCTAAAACTACAAATTTATGTAACTTTTGGAGATGACTATAGTTGTATACAAACCTCTAGAAGGAAAAATGTACTGATGTCTTAAGACAGGTAGAAATAGAGATTTCTCTTTTTATGCTTCTTTTTGTTGTCCACATTTGCTATGGTGTTTTTAAACAGACAGTACATTTTCATGATTCAAATTCAAAACATGACAGAAGAGTATAACAATAATATAGAAAGACTAAAAGTCCCCCACATCACTGTACCCTTAACCACACAGTTTTTCTTTCCAATGTGCATTTGATTTACTAGTGTATAATGAACATGAATAATTTTTTGTTATCCCTCCAGAAATGTTTTAAATGTATATATGTTTGCGAACATTTGTAACAATATTTTCTAAAACTAGAAGCACTCACTATGTCAGAGGGTGTTTTTGATCTTTGATAATTGAACTTTTGGGGTTTAATCTCATTAAAAAAGCCTTCTATCGCACTTAAAAGAGTCCTCACTTGTTTCTTCTGTTATTTTTTGTTTTACTTTTTAGTACTTATGTATATGTATACATATATGTGGTAATTTTTGGATTGTGAAGTATAGATTTAATTAAATTATTTTCTAGCTATGTCCTTGTCCCAATATCATTTTTAAAATCCCATCACTTCCTTACTGTTTCAAGATGCTGCCTGTTTAATATACTAACTTCCCTTATGTACGTGAATTTATCTGGGAGCTCTTACTATGCTGATTGATTTCTTACTTGTATGCCAGTATCACATTTTAAAATATTCTTATTTATTTAACCATGTACACTCTAGTGTATAGTTCAACAGAAACATCTTGGTAATTTTATTATAATAAGTTCACATCAGAAATTTTTTTATGATACTGGGGTTCGAACTCATGACCTTGTACTTGCATTCTTATTTTTGTTCTTTCTTTTTTGGTTAAGATTGTAATATAAGCAGAACTTCTACCTCTTCTTTCTTAGAGTCTCAGTTTGACCTGAGAATTAAATTGAGATGAGAGTAAAAGAAAGAAACTTAAGGGCCGGGGATATAGCTCAGTGGTTCCGGCGCCTGTCTTGCAAGCCCAAGGACCTGGGTTTGATCCCCAGTAACCACATACCGTACTGGGCGTGGAGACTCACGCCCAGCAGCAACCAGTACCACACACCACAGTGCCAGCTGTGGTGGCTCACGCCTGTAATCCCAGCACTCAGGAGGCAGAGGCAGGAGGATTGCTGTGATGTGAGTTGGAGGCTGAGCTCAGGGCCAGCCTCAACTACAAAGCGAGACCCTGTCTCAAAAAAATCATTAAAAAAAAAATTTGTAATAGCCACTTTACAGCATGGGAAATGTTATCTAATTGTGGTTTTATTTATATTTCCCTAATGATTAGTGATGTTGAACATCTTTCCATGTACTTACTAGCTATTTTCACTTCATTTTTGCAGAAATGTCTATTCAAGCCCTTTGCTTGCTTATTTATTTATTTATTTATCTATTTTGGTACTAGGAATTGAACTCAGGACTTCACTCTTGCCAGGCAAGTGCAGTGCCACTGAGCTACATACCCAGGCTTTTGCCTATTTTTTGAACAGCAAGATAAATGTTTAAGTCTGTTGAGTAGCATACTCATCATGGAGAATCATCGCTATTTCTTATATGGAGCTTTTTGAGGCCTAAGGCAGCGTCTTTTCTGTCACTTTAGTGTTGTCTTCAGCATAGTGAGAAATAAATGTTAAAAAATTAAAGTAATTCTGTTTGTTCTTGTATGTTATGAAAATATGTACTCAGTTTTTGCTCTGGGATTTTAATCTAAGTTTTCTGTGGTGCAGAGAATACAAAGGAAAACAACCATCACTTGCCCCTCAAATAATCTTCTCATTTCATCTCTATTAAACAAAATTAAAGATATTTGACTCTTATCCCCAAATATCAAAAATAGTAACATATTCATTTTTGTAAAAATGAGTATGATTTATATGAATAAGTACTTTTCTTCTTGGATTTTTTTTTTTTTTTTTGAGACAAGGTCTCGTTTTGTAATTCAGACTGGCCCTGAGTGTACTCTGTAGCCTAGGCTAGCCTTGAACTCACAGAAATCCTCCTACCTCTGCCTCCTGAGTGCTGAGATTACAGGCATTAGCTACCATGGCCAGCACTGTGCTGTGTGGTACTGATTGCTGGGATTACAGATGTAAGCCACCTGGCATTGTGATATGTGGTTACCAGGAGTTGAATTCAGGACCTTGCACTTGCAAGCAGATGCCGGAACCACTGAGCTACATCCCTTGCCCTTAAATAAATTTTTAATTAAAGGACATTTCTGGAATAGTACTTTTAAATATAAATATTAATAGCAGTGTAATGAAGAATTGCAGAAAGTTTAGGAATAATAAAAAAAACACTTAAAATGTTAGTCTTTGTTTTGAAACCTGATAATAATCTCTGCCCATTTTTTTTTTTTTTAATATTTGAAAGATTGCTGTTTGACCGAGACACATCTCTTACACCTGAGCTTGGTCTTCATCCTAGTATAAGTGGTGTGTGCAAAGGTAAGAATTCTCTTTCCTATTTTATTAAATTTTTATTTTTATTGGTACTTGTTTGCAATATATAATAATTAAATTCGTCATAGGAAGTTGGATACATGTGCATCTTAATTCTTTTTATAACTCCTCCATATAAATATCTTTCTTCGTAACTGGCATCATACAATATATATTTCTTTCTTTAAATACATTGAACTTGTTTAATTTTTTGTTTGTTTTCAGTTTAAATGAGTTTATTTAAACAAGATGCTTGACTTGAAGGAGAAGCTAATATTTTTCAAAGAATAATTTAGCCCTACTTAATGACAGATTACCATACATATAGGAGCTACATACAAAAAGTTATAAAATTATTGCTGGTTTTATAATGACAAATGAAAAACATCAAAATTCTCCAAACAGGTGTGCAAAAGTTTTTGTTGTTTTTTTGGTTAAAATGGTGAAAACAATAACTTACTAAAATGGAAAAATGGAATGAGCATGCCACTGATTTAAGAAAAAAAATGTTTTTTGACTGAAGCAGTATTTTTTCCCATCACAGTTGTGGTGGCTAGATGGAGTTTCAACTTGATTGGCTTTGGGATCCACATAGGTAGGGATTGGTGGAACAGGCTTCTACGTATATCTGGGTAAATCATGGTGGCACTGCCTTGGGATCTGTGTCTAATTCCTCAGTGACTTAGCCTATTGCTGAATTAATAGATGAATGAGCTCTTAAGAGGTGGGGTCTACTTGGAGAAAGTAGGTCACAGGGTACATGACCTTGGGATCTGAATCTGATCCCTAACCCTTTTGCTCTGGTATACTTTCCTGCTCTGTTTCTCAGCCAGAATGAGCGAAGCAGCTTTGCTGTGCCACACTCTTTGGCCATGATGTCTCTGTCTTCGAGCTAGCCAATTATGGACTGAAACCATGAGCAAATTAAATGTTTCATACTTTAAATTGTAGGTGTTGGGTGTTATATCTCAGTAATGAGAAATCTAATACCAAAAATTGGTACCCACAGTCGGATCATTGCTGTGACTATACTTGAGCATGTGGTTTAGAAACTTTGGAACTAGTTTGCTGGAGGAGTTGATAAAAGTTTGTAGATGTAAGCTATATAAGACATATAATGCTTGAATAGAGTCTGATAGGTGATTCTGATTAGAGATCAGAACACATCAATTCTATTAGGAATGTGGACAGTAAAAGTTAGGCTCAAGTGGTGTCAGCTGGGAACAAGGACTCTATTGACAATTGGATTAGAGGCCATGTATAGTACACTGTGGCAGAAAATTTATCTGCATTTTCTCCATGTTCTGAGACATTGTAGGAAACTGAGATGAAAAGCAGTGGATTAATTAATTTGATTGAAGAAATTTCAGGCCTAATGTTCAAGTTGTGATGTAAGTGCTACTGGCTGCTTTTATCCGGCTTTATAGTGTGAATCAGAGTAAAAAGCAGAGCAGAAAACATTGAAAAACTGAAATTGTGACTCAGAAGAAACCATGTGTAAAGATGGGAAGGACGTATGGCTGCTGAAAAGGTTAGAAAGAAAGGTTTTTAAAAAAACCCAAGACTTTGTACAAGGACAAGAAGAAAGATGGCTTAAATATATCTCAGGAAGCAGAAAGTCTCCACCTATTGCAGGCTCAAGGATATAACTGTATCAACCTTTCTTAAGAAAAAAAGACCCTGGTGATTCTCTATATTCTGTTTACCAGTATCTTATTGAGGATTTTTGTATCAGTGTTCATTAAGGAGATTAACCTGTAGTTCTCTTTTTTGATTGCTTTCTCTGCTTTTGGGATCAAGGTATGGTTGCTTCCAGAAATGAATTTGGAAGTACTGCTTCCCTTACAATTTCATTAAAGAGTTTGAGCAGTAGTGATGCTAACTCTTTAAAAGTTTTGTACAACTCATCGGTAAAGCCATCAGGACCAGGGCTTTTCATTGTTGGTAGGTTTTTTATTACATTTTCAATTTTGAAGATTGATATTTGGGTGTTTAACATTTTTATATCTTCTTCATTCGAATTTGGAAGTTAATATGTGTCTAGAAATCTATCTATTTTGTCTACATTTTCCATTTTATTGAAGTACAACTTTTAAAGTAGGTGTTTATTATCCTCTGGACTTCCACTAGTTCAGTGGTTATTTCTCCCTTTTCATTCCTAATAGCATGGATTTGAGCCTTTTCCTTCCTTTGTTTGATGAGATTGGCTAAGGGTCTGTCAATTTTGTTTATCCTTTCAAAGAACCAACTCTTCAATTCACTGATTTTTTGTATTGTTCTCTTAGTCTCCATTGCATTGATTTCTACTCTGGTCCTTATAATTTCTTGCCTAGTGCGAACTTTGGGTTTGTCTTGCTCCTTTTTTTCTAGTCTCTTCAGGTTCAGCATTAGATTGTTTATTTGAACTTGCTCTGTTTTCTGAGTAGGCATCCACTGCTATGAATTTTCCTTGTAGAACTGCTTTCATTGTGTCCCATAAATTCCATATGTTGTATTTGGGTTATAGTTTAATTGTAAAAACTGTTTAATTTCTTCTTTAATTTCTTCTGTGACCCATTGGTTGGTCAACAGAGTGTTGTTCAATTTCCATGTGTTTGTGAGGATCTGGGACTTTCTTTTGCTATTCAGCCCCAATTTCAAGGCACTATAGCTGATCAGGATACAGGGGATAACTTCAATCACTTTACATTTACTTAAACATGTTCTATGAACCAGCATGTGGTCTGTTTTGGAGAATGATCCATGAGCAGCTAAGAAGAAAATATATTCTGACTCTGTGGGGTGAAATACTCTGTAGGTATCTATTAAGTCCATTTGTTCGAAAGTTCATTTAGCTCAAGTATTTCCTTATTGATTTTTTGTCCAGTTGGACAGTGGATCATTGAAATCCCCTACTACTACTGTATTAGTGCTTATCTGGATTTTTCATATCCATTAATATTTGTTTTATATAGTTGGATGCATTAGTTTAGTGTATAAACATTTATGACTGTTATTTTTTTCTCTTGGATCATTCCCTGTATGAGAGTATAGTGACCTTCTTTGTTTCTCTTAATCAGTTTTGGTTTGAAATCTATTCTGTCTGAATATAAGATAGCCACTTCTGCCTTTTTGCAGTTTCCTGTCACATGGAGAATTTTTCCATCCTTTACTTTCCATAGCTTTCTTTATGAATTAGGTGTGTTTCTTATATGCAGCAGATTGTGGGATCTTGCTTCTTGATCCATTTTGCCAGTCTACGTCTTTTTTTAATTTTTATTTTTATAACTATAAGTTGAAGACCACAATGATTACATCGTAGGGAGTAGCTACATATACATAACACATCTAAATTCTTTTTTATCTGTTTATATTCCCTATCTTTGCTCCTCCCTCCATATCTTACTCCTTTTCTCTTTTGCAAAAGAACTATCTCCTTGTTTCCTATTCAGTATATTTTATTTTGCTTTTTATTTATATTTTTGGTTTCACATATAAGCGAAACCATGCTATATTTAAGCCTGTGTGTTTTATTTCTTTTTTTTTAAATTATCCTTATTGGTAGATTATGAATACACATGATAATCACATTCAACATTAAAAGTTTGTACCAGAATATGACATGATTTGATTCTCATTTTTTCCCTTTTTCCCCTGCCCTGTATCCCTCTGCCCCCTATATACACAGTCTTTGTTTTCTTTTTTCTTTATTATTACCACATTCATTTTCCCCTTGTTATTTACCCTTACACTCTTTCCTTTTAAATATTTTCTACTTCGCAGTATTAACTATACATATTACAACTCATTTACAATTTCATATTCTCATATCAGAGAAAAGATATGATATTTTCAAATCTGTGACTTGTGTATTTCGCTTATGAGGAGGTCCTCAAGGTACATTCATTTGCGTGTGAATGACTTAATCTTATCATTTTTAGTGGCAGAGTAATACTCCATACTGTAAAAGATCCATATCTTCTTTATCCATTCTCCAGTTGATGGACATTTGGGTTGTTTCCAAGACCTAGCAATCACAGACTGAGCTGCTATAAACGTGGGTGCACATATGTCCCTGTGAAATGACTCTTTTAATTCCTTAGTTATATACCTAGCAGAGTGATGGCCAGGTCAAATGAGACCTCCAAATCCTAGTTTTTTGAGGAATCTCCACACTGATCTCCACAGAGGTTGTACGAGTGTACATTCCCACCAGCAGTGGAGAAGGGTTCCCTTTTCTTTGCAGTATATGTCTTTTAATTGATGCACTGAATCCATTGACATTAATGGTTATTATGACTGATATGGACAGATTTAGAGCTGTCATGTTTTCCTGTTTGTGGTTCTTTACTTTTGCCCTTTTCTATTCAGTTTTTTGTCTGGCCACATGGGTTCACTCTGTTGGGTCGCATGGGTTTGAAACTTTCATTGTTTTTTTTTTAAAACATATTCTTTAGAATGTTTTAGAATGCAGGTTTAGTATTTGTGAAATTTTTCAAGTGTTCTTTTTAGTGGAAGTATTTTATTTCTCCATCAATTTGAAAGATAGTTTTGCAGGATGCATCAATCTAGGTTGGAGGTTGTTTTCCTGTAATGCTTGAAACACTTCACTCCAAGCTTTCCTTGCATTGTTTGTGTTGAAAAGTCTGCTGTGATCCTAAAAGACTTCTCTTTGTATGTGGATTTTTCCTCCCTTTAACTGATTTCAGTATTTCATTCTTTCGTTGGATATCTGGAATCTTGATAACTAATATGCCTAGATGTAGATTTTTTTATATCACGACCATTTGGAATCCTATATGCCTCATTTATCTGTATGTCCCATTCATTGCCTTTTCCTGTGAAGTTTTCTGTCATTATATCTGTGAACAGTGTATTTTAAATTTCTTTTGCACTGTCTCCTGCTTCCTCAGTGATTCTAGTCAGTCTTATGTTATTCTTCTTTAAGTCATCTAGAAGCTGTTGGATTGATTTCTCACTGTCCCTTGCTATTTTCCATGAATTATTTCTCTCTTGTTCATTGTCTGTGATCCTGTTCTCTAGGTCTGAAATTCAATCCTCAGCTGCATTTATCCTACTTTGCAAACTTTTGTTCTTATTTTAATCACTTGGAACTCTGCTTTAAAGCTGTTTAAAAGGTTCCATTGCTTTTGTTATATCAGATTCTATCATACTGCGGATCTCTTCTTTAACATTATTAATCATGTCATTCACTGTGGACAGTATCTCTGTTTTCATCTCAAAGATCAGTTCTGATTTCCATTTTATGAGATCTGCTTTTGTTACCATCTGAAAGAGTCCTAGTGATTGAGCCTCAGTTTGCTACATTTCCCTTTTCCCTGAATTTTCCTGTGGTATTGATCTTTGTGTCTGAGTTTTTAAATTAGTTCTCATTTGTATTGATTTGTCATTGCTGATGTTATTTGTTTAATTCCTTGCCTGTTGTCTGGGCAATGTTTGCTGTAAGTCTCTTCCTAATAATAGGAATCCTTAGGAGATGGCTATTTCCTGGGTTGTCCTCCTTAGAACTGTAAAGTCCCTTGACAGTTCTCAGTTCTGGCACAACTTGGGACGCATTTGAACAGAACAATAACATTATCTTTGTTGACATAATACCATCAGATATCATTAACAATATTGAATGCAGTAAAGAAAGTCAAAAGCTTTGGTAATTCCAATTCTGAAACATTTAATCTGATAAATTACCTCTATGACTATATGCCAAAATTCAGAATTAATCGGAAATGTGTTTACAGCATACAGGTCCTTAAAGGTAACAGCAGTGCCCTTTGGGAATAAGAGGTCACTGGGAAGTTGGGGAGGTTGGAAGATAGTAGGAGAATGAAAGATCAGAAATAGGGCTAGAGGATTTATAAAGATCACATAGACCTCAAGAACCTATATAGGTGCCAGAGGACAACAGAGGCTAACGGGACATATATAAGACAGTACCAACAGAGAACCTCAGGATTGCTAAAGACTTTTTACACCTTCTTATAATAATACAGAAATATGAGAAATTAGAGAATGCTGAAACCTTTTTACTTCTAGGTATTGATTCTGACTGGAGGACAGTTGGTGAGGAAGCAAGAGGAGAATAGGGAGACCTAGCAGAGGCAAATGAGGAACTATTTTCCCTCTTCTATAAATGTGAAAGCAGTTTAGAGTAAAGAAAGGTTTAAGTTTAGAGGAGAGAAAATTGGAAAGTTGAAGAGATCAGTACCAGCAGAGTAGAGGAATGAAAAAAGACAGTTACATCAGAGTAAAGAAAGTAAAAGAATAACAGCAGCATCAAAATCAACAACAACAATATATAGAGCTAAAAACATTAGTCACAAGGAGACAACTATCATCCCTTCTCTAGTTTCTGAGTATAATACCTGAGTTGAACTCAGTGAGCCTCAACAGGTTTGAATTCTGCAAGAGTCCAGGATCTTGAGGGTGGATCTGACTCCACCAAATCACCAGTGGTTGTAGTCAACAAGATTCCTTCATTCTTTTAGTCAGTGTTATCTTTGACGAGGTGAACTGGGTGGAGGAAATAACTAAAGACTCTTCTAAGTGGTGTCTTTGGAGACTCTTCTCCATATAACGGAGGTATCCAGTTTGACCCACAAGGAGGTGGAGATTCCAAGGCCTTCTGGTCTCGCCCTGGTCGTAGAACATTTAAAAATCCTTCTAAAACTGTAAATGAGATCAAACTTTAACTTAAAATATAGATGTGTCTGGAATATATATCATCACTGCTCTCATGAGATTCTAAGACAAGCATAATTGTTTATTTTTATGCCTTTGTTCATTCTGTGAATGAGTAGAATGCCTAGATATTAATCCCCCTAGCTAATTTTTTTCATTAAAAGTGAAATTAGAGAACATTTTTTGGAGGATTTAAAGTTCAGCAAGCATGTTTTTGCTTATTTTCCCCCTTGAAATGTCTTATCTTTCTTGTAAGGGTACTGCAGTCTGAGGTTCAATAGATAATTCCTTGCTGTTATGTTAGTTATGTAGATACTGCTGGTCAGGAGAAACCAAGAGAATGGCTCAGTTGTGCTTGAAATGCGAGTGAGTCCTACATTCCTACCCAACTATGTCAAAATACCAGGGTCTTCATGGTGAAGGTAGAAGCCAAAAGGAGTATAGAAGTAGTTTTTCTTTTTTCTCTGATCCTTCTCCAGGCTAGCTTGATGTGAACTGCTATAGGTGGAGTTGAAGTTGCAAGGTAAAGTGACAATCCTCCTAGTTCTCTAGAGTGACCTTCTTTTTCTGGCCTAGAGGGAGTATCCCCGCCTAACTGTAGATAGGATGAATTCACCTAAGGGCTACTGCTTGTAATGGAGGAAGTAATGACATTATAGTGTCACAAATACTTAGAATAAGAACTGGAGAGATAGTAGCCAATATAGTTAAGTTCCTTTTTAGCTAAATTAATTCCAAATAATAACAATTCTATTTAGACTGATATAATTTTTTAAGTGGAAGAATTTTATAATTTCATTTCAAAAATAACATTTTTGTGTTAATAAATTATTATAAAATATTTGATATGTCACTTGAATTATCTGAGTGAATTCAGTTTATATGACCATAAAATGCTTATTGAATGAGTCTGTTTTTAATGCTTTAATAAAACTGGAATAAAAACATATTCTTTTCTTCTAGGACCTAAAGTTGAAAATACTGAAGTTTTGCCATACCTAGAAAAGGTTGGTATATATAACAAATAAGCTAGATTTGTTGTGTGGATTTAGATTTTTCAAAAATCATACTGAGGGCCGGGGATTTAGCTCAGTGGTTCCAGTATCTATCTTGCAAGCACAAGGGCCCAGGTTCGATTCCCAGTAACCACATACAGCATTACCAGATGTGGAGACTTACACCCACCAGCAGTCAGTACCACATTCCACAGTTCTGGGTGTGGATACCTACAATCCCAGCACTTGGGAGGCCCAGACAGGAGGGTTACTGTGAGTTCCAGGCTCTCCTGAGCAACATAGTGAGCTCAGGGCCAGCCTGAAGTACAAGGAGAGACCTTGCTTCCAAAAAAAAAAAAAAAAAATCAATCACACTGATTAAAATATCAGTCTCACTTAGATCCTCTCCTGGGAGGAAATATGAGTATTTTAGTGGATAGAAGTATTCTTTTTTATTACTATGTGTCTGTAAAACACAGTAAATATATTCATCTTTGAGAATTAGTACAAACACATATCACATCTTAATTCTCTTTACTTCTTGCTCTCCTCTCCCACCTGTCTTCCCCTTATCTCTAGATCCCCTTTCCATCTCCCCAAAGTCTACCTCTCTGTTCCTTATATTTTATTTTGTTCTTTAAGTTACTTATACTTTACATTACTCATATAAGAGAAGCCATGAAATATTTAACCTTTCTTTATGGCACAGTAGTATTTTGTTGTATGTAAATACCACATTACATTTTCTTTATTCTGTTGATAAACATAAGGTGCTTCCAAGAATTATTATAAATTGTGCTGCTATAAACATGGCTATACATGTATTATTGTAGTATGGTGTCTTTACTTCTTTCAGAAAGATACCTCGAATAGGTGTAGCTGGCTGAAATGGAATTTATATTTTTAGCTTTTGAGGAATCTCCATACTGATTTCCCTGGTGATTATACTCACTTATATTCCTACCAATGATGTGAGAGGAAAGGTTCCTTTTTTCCCATAACCATTACCAATATTCATTGTTTTTTGAGCTCTTCATGATGACCATTTTTTCTGAAGTAAGGTGGAATCTTATTGTTTTATTGCATTTCTAACTGGCCAGAGATACTGAATGTTTTTCATGTATTCATTGGGCATTGGCATGTCTTCTAAGAAGTATATTTATTTCAATTGCCAGTTTTTTGATTAGGTCTTTTATTTTGTGGAAGTCTAAATTTTGAGTTCTTCGTGTTGTTTAAATATTAGGCCTATGTCCAAGAAGTATCTGGGAAAATATTTTTCTTATTCTGTAAGTTGTCTCTTCCTTCTGGTGCTTGTTTCCTTTGCTGTGGTTGATTTTAATTTTATTTAATTCCATTTGCTTATTGTTGGTATAGTTTCTTTTGCAGTAGGGACTCCATTCAGAAAGTGTTTGCCTATGTCCATGTCTTCAAACATTTTCTCTGTTTTATCTTCCAGAAGATTGCTTCTGTTTTAATATGTAGGTCTTTGATTTTAATACAGAGTGAAAGACATAGGTCTAGGTTCATTCTCTTATATGTGGGTAGCTAGTTTTCCAGCACCATTTGTTAAAGAGTATATTTTCTCCAGGATGTTTTTTGGCCCCTTTATTGAAGATTAGATGGCTGGAGGTACCTTGACTTGTTTCTCCATCCCCAGTTCTGTGCCATTGATCACCATATTTGTTTCAGTGCTCTTACCATGCTGGTTTTTTTTTTAATCACTGTAGCTCTGCAATATAACTTGAAATCCAGGATTGTGATGCCTTGTACTTTGCTCTTGTTGCCCAGGTTTGCTTGTTCTTTTCTGAGTCTCTTCTGGTTCCATATGAATTTAGGATTGTTTTTTCTAGTTCTGTGAAGAATACTAGTGGAATTTTGATTGGGATTGCTTTAAATCTATATATCAGTTTTTGCAATATACCCTTGGATAGTATTGGTTATTGCCTATATAAGAACAGGAAATGTTTTTTCCTCGAGTTAAAAATATATTCTTCTCTAAAACCTCTTCGATAATTTACTCTGTCTTTAATAAATAGTGTTTTCTTGATATATATTTCATCTTCTCATACACATTTTCTGCTGTCAGGCTCTTCCTTTTTGCTCAAGTTAGGTGTCAGAAAGCAAGCAAAGAGCATAAAATTTGGAACCAGACCTAGGTCCCAAGGACAGCTCGGTTGTTGATATCTGTGAAATAAGGACAGATATTTACACAGTTATTATGAAGACGAAGAGCAATGATGATTCGTAGTGTCTGACACCTAATGGTGCTAAATAAATGCATGTTCTTCCATTCATTGAGTCTTTAAAAAATCTTTTAAAATCTGGCTAAAGTCCTTCCTCCGCTGTTGTTTTGTTTCAGATGACTGATAATCTTGATGAAAGTAATTGTTCATTTTTCACTGATTGTAACACAGTATTTCCTAGTCACCTACACCTTCTGACATTAAGAGATCTTTGAGGAAAAGGACTATTTGGACAAAAAGTTCCCAGAGTGCTATATCTTAGAGGTCTCTCTCTTGTGTTGGCACAGATAATTTAAATATAGTTGAACAGAGTATCTGTAAATAGGACTCAGCCAGTGTTGCTCTTGTTCTGCTATTATTATTTAAGCATATATTCATTCACTAGTCATTTATTATAGCAAAGTAGTAATTAGTAGTCTTTAAGGAAGAAAGTTGATGAAAACTTTTTGAGGTACAAACAAAATAAAATTTTAAAAACTAATAAAACTTTCATTTGAAGATTTTCTTATTTGTACTGTAATTATGGAATTTCTGTTTGGAAACATAGGAACTAAGTGAAGAGAGAGACTCCCCTGAAATTAGCCTGCTCTCAAATATTGCTCCTACAGTACCTGGTATGGTTGCTGTAAAAGAGAAATCATTAAAAGAGGCAGAGAAGATCTTAGCAGCACCAGATACATTTTACAACCCTGGAAAAGAAGTCACCCTGACTGAGTCTTCTAAAGAAACTATGGATGAGGAAAGCTCACTTGAAACTTTTGTGTCTACCTTAGAAAAGTTACTAGTGTCACCAGAAAACACCCAAGAAAAAAAACTGCTTGAAACAATGAATGATTTTGATCTTGGAGAATTGATGAACCCATTGAGCAACTCAAGTTCTTTGTCAATATCTTTGAGTGCTTTGTCACCATATTGTGGAGATTTCCTAGAAAATGCAGAGGATAATGCTTTGCCACCTGAGTTACTGGCGGCCCTAAACACATTTTCAGAAGACCAGACAGGGGCCATCTGTCACAGAAAAGAGGAAAGTGACAATCTCAAAGGTACAAATGAATATTTGGAGCTCGATGTATCTCAGGCAAATGAAGACTGTACACAGATAACAGAGGTGAGTTTTGAGTGTCTTTGTTCTGCTTCACCATTTAGACACAGTTCTAACTTAGCTGAACTGCAAGACCAGTGTTAGCAGTGGAACAAACAGGTGCAAGTAGGAGTCTGATCCTACCACTTACAGTAACTTTTAATGTCTTCCTGTGTTAAATTCAAACCTTCAATCCAGATGTCAATCTGAAACATTCAGTAATCTTTATAGAAGTTCTTGGGTAGAGGTTTCAAGAGGTCATAAAGTAAAAATATATTTTTCTCCAAGAGACCTGAGAAGTTTGCTTGTATATTAAGGAAAGAATTTTTAACCAGAATTTTCTCTGTTATGTGAGAAAATCACTTTGTTTTCCTGGGTGCAGAGTACATATGGGATATCTCAGTTTATAGTTGTAAATAGAAAACAAGCAATTTGAACTGCGAGGAGAGGGAAAAATTCTTGCCTAGCTTACGTGGAACTTTGTGTCTGTGCCTGAGAGTACTGCCAGAAATAACTCTTGGATTTGGAATTCCTATAGCAGTATGCCTGGAGGCCATGTAGGACTTACAATGTGCCAGGTTCCTTTTTCATGTTGATAATTTGCATTTTCCTTATAAAAAATTCAAGCATGATAGAATTACATAATAATCAAATAACTTCACACAAAAGTAACTAAATACCCCTCACTTTCACTCTCAAAATAATTAGTAACATTTGGTACATTTTTCTCCAATTATTACTGTTTTATTCTATGTAAATTTATTTTATTCAAGGAGGATTATGTTATACAACATCTGTGTGACTCATTTTTTTAGAAATACTATATCATGGTTATCTTTCAGTTTCAGGAAGTGTAGAACTACTTAAATCTTTTACTTAATCAATGGTATTACAAGGTATAAATGTACTGTAATTTAACCATCTTTCTGATGATGGTTGTTTGGATTCTTTTCTCCCCTCCCCTCACTG
>PVIR01019094.1:0-32466 GCA_004026965.1 Petromus typicus | reverse complement strand
AGGTCCCTGACTGGGGGGTGCGGTTTGCTTCCGACCCCGCCTATCAGAGAGAAGACTCGGTCCTGTTTCTAGAGGGACTGGAGGCGGCAGGAAACACTAGGCTGGGTCCTCTGGGTGACAGACCCACATGTCCCCGCTGATGGGTGCCAGGTCCACAGCCTGTCCTTAGAGAGGAGTGCCTTTATCGAAAGCGCCTGATTGACCACAAAGCAATGATGCACTGATAATCTCCAGTATTTACTGTAGACATAAAGATCACAAAGTGACATTCCCCCCGCCTCTGCCTGGCCTGTCGTGACAAGCTTAGCTGTCCGTTTTTTAAACTGTGTATTTATTTTTCTGACCATTTTGTCCTGCCGGCTTTGCGCCCGCCCTTTCTTGCTTCTCTGCGCTGGCAGAACAAAAGTGAGAGTGAACTACGGGAGTAGACACAGGCACTTGTTAATGAACTTGGACACTTACCTATGTATATTTTGCAGTGCAAAAACCCCACCTACATGGGCCAAAGGTTCTTTCCTCTTCAAAGTAAGAAAATAAAAACAAAAGGAAAAGAAGACAAGAGGGCCGGGGATTTAGCTCAGTGGTTCCAGCACCTATCTTGTAAGCGCAAGGACCCAGGTTCGATCCCCAGTAACCACATACAATACTAGGTGTGGAGACTCACGCCCAGCAGCAATTAGTACCACATACCACAGTGCCGGGCGTGGTGGCTCATGCCTGTAATCCCAGCACTCAGGAGGCAGAGGCAGGAGGATTGCTGTGATGTGAGTTTGAGGCTGAGCTCAACGGCCAACCTGAACTATAAAGCGAGACCCTGTCTCAAAAAACCGAAAAAAAGACAAGAAATGACAGTAACAACTCCCCCTCCATCTTCTGTGGTGTATGGTCAGGCAGGTTTGGGGAGAAGTCACCCCCTCTGCCCAGGGCAAGGGTAGCTTCCAGCCAAGAGGAGCAGCTGGTGGCAGTCTCTGTCCCACCACCTGAAACGCACAGTAGTGACCACTAACCAGTCTGTCACCATGTGTTCACACATGAATGCAAGCGTAGACATGTTAGTGCTCAGACATGTTTGGGCTTCTTTCTCAGGTTTTAAATGTTTCAAATGTAATTGTTGCTAATCATTGCAGTTATCAATGCAATTTTATATTCTTTCAAAGGAAGAAGAGTGGGTTTTTATTGTATATGTCCAAAGGGGGAGGTAAGAGTATTATGTATTTAATTGGGAACAAATGATAAGTCTTAATACAGCCACTGTTTGAATTTGTTACCTTAATCTGTCCTTGGCATGTAAATACCATATGCTGTTTTTGGATGTAAGTCTTAGAAATGCATGATGTGAATGTAGGTTATCATTAATAAAACATTAATCCTTGTGTACTACAGTATGTGTTTGTGTCTGTGTTACACTGATAAAGGGGACTACATCAGGTACCAGCCCTGGCTCTCCAGGCTCTTGCACTTGACCAGGAGGAAAAGCATCCACATAGTGCCTGCTACCCAGAACCTCACACATAGTAGGTGCTCAACAAATACGTGGTGAATGATGAATTTGGTCTCTCTGGGAATCTCCCAGCAGCCCTACCAGTTTCTGGATGTGGACTTGAGTTATTCAGGGAAGAGGCAGAGGACAGAGCCAGAAGGATCTTAAGTCCCACACGGTGAGCAAGAGAATCCCGGATGAGGAAAGCGCCTGACTTAGAATGGGCTGGAGACAAGACAGGTGGTAAGAACACAAGTGGCTGTGCGCTCCTCGCGTGTCCCTGCTCAGTCGATGCCCGGCAGGAGACGGACTGTCAACCCTTGGTTGACACCTTGCTTAGCCCCCTCACAGTGATACAGGGTGTGATTATCCGAGCCATGAAATGGAAGTAAAATCATCCCACTCAGAGCTACTGGGAATGAAGGCTGAAAGGCAGTGTGATTAGGGGTAGCCTCGCTCTCTAGAATGGCGGTGTTATCTATAATGTTTAATACTTTAGTAGGAGAGACGTTATGTCACCAAGGGACAGACTGCTCTTTTGCATCCAAAGGGACCTTTACCAATTCTGCCTTCCACTGCAGGGACTCGATAAAGACAATGGCGTCAAGTCCAGTGCAACTGTAATGAGTCAATTACCTGGACTACACTGTAGATCGTTCACTTAGTAGGGACACCCCAACAATGAGAACTCTAAACCTTCTTCCTTCTCTTTCACGGGGATTGAACCCTGAACCTTCTCAGAGATCCATCCTCAGCCTTTTTGTTTCTTGAGACACTATCTCAGGAAGTCACCTAGGGTGACTTCGAACTAGTGAACTTCCTGGTTTATCCTCCCAGAGTACTGGAGTTACAAGAGTGCACCACACTTCCAAACACCACTGTTTTAGTTATGTATGTTCTACCCTTGGACACCGAGAATCCAAAAAGCGTGTGAGGTTGGAAAATGTCAGGCCCGTCTCGTCTCACTGCTCGCTCGCCAGGCTTTGTGTGCAGCTGTCAAGTTAGGGAGTCCCAGCTAGAGTTGCTTCAGACTTCCTGGGGCCCGCAGTTTCCCAGTTTGTGCCAGCAGCAGCAGTCCACTGAAGCCCTCCTCCACCTTCTAACAGGTGAAGGCCGGACCCCGAGCCCCGCCCCTCCCCACTCCCAGGCCACGCCCACCCAGGGATCTAGACCCGCCCTCCCCGGAGGCCCCGCCCCTTCAACCGCTAACGGCCACTACGCTTGAGGAGGTCAGTAGGGCGGCCTAGTGTGACCCCGGAGGGTCACTGACCCCGGTTCTCGTCAGGTTTCCCGCGTTCCCGGGGCTGCAGGCGGGGAGGGGGCGACGGGCACCTTGCCCCGCGGGCAATGACCGGCGCCCCTCACCCGGACACTCGTTGCAGGTTCGCCGGGCGATGCCCAGCGCCGCGTCCCTGTGCGACCACGGAAGAGGTCCCTGTGCTGGGCGCCATGTCCGGGCCAGACGAGGAGACGGCCCCCCAGCTGTTCGGCTCCGAGCGCGCGTCGGAGGCCGAGGCCCCGGCCCCCAGCCCGGCCGCGGCGCTGCCGCCTGAACAGGACGAGCTCTCGGTGCTCAGGGACGCCTATCTGGGCGCCGCCGCCCCCGGCGAGGAGCCGCCCGCCGCGGAGGACGCCGCGCCGCCGGCCGCCTACAGCCTGCGGGTCCTGTCGTCGCTGCTGCCCGCGCCGCTAGGTGCCGGGGTGCGGATGATCCCAGTAAGCAGCGACTTGGGGGCGCCGCCTCCGGGCGGGGCGAGTCACCCACGGGGCGGGGCGCGACAGCACTGCCGTCCAGCCCACCTGCTTCTTCCTGGCGGCCGCAGGAGCAGGCGTGTGAGCTGGGGCCTCTGAGGAAGCAGCCCTGCTTCATGGTAGCGTTAAGAGAGTCCGACAGTTTGCATCGTGCGGGTTTTTTCCCGTTCTTCGGTTTTGCTTCCTGTGGTGCTGGGGATTGAGCCCGGGGCCTAGCTCGTGCTAGGAAAAGTGCTCTACCGCTAAACTGCATCCCCAGCCCATTTCACTTTTGTTTTTCCCTGTACATACACCAGGCTTGTTAATCACACCAAGGACTCTGTATTTGGGTTTGTGGAGTCTTGAAATAAAGGTGTTGTTAGAACGTCCCTCACAGAATAGAAATGAGAGCCTGAATAAATTTTGCTGATTGAACCAGTTGGCCTCTTTGACCGAGGATAGTCACAGGTAATTCTCGTTCTTGCTGAAACTAAAACAGGTTTTCCCATTCTTTATTTTTATGAAATGGAGCAGATTTCCAAAGAAACTGTTCATTCCTCCCCCACCCCAAAAGGTCTGGTTTCGAGCATTAGATTGCTCACCTATGCAAGCGTTTTAGGGTCAAGTAAGACTTTGTGGAACATTTTTAAATTGTGGGGAGATAATTGGAGCTTTACTTCCTATGGCATAAGCCACGGCCGCTGAAGCTCAGCTTGCTGCTTTCCTGGTACTCCTTGTCCGAATCCATGTTCTTTAGGGTACAGGTAAAGGTGGGCAGAACCTGGGGGCTGTTGGCATTCTCAGTTTGTCCTCAAAGGAACCACGGGGCACAGCCTCACCCCAGGGAGAAGACTCTGTTAGAACCCTTGCCAGCTGGCTCCAAATCCGAGAAACCTGTTTTACCTTCAGGCAGAGTCCAGGTCCGCTCCTCCTGCTGTTTGGACCTAGCTCAGCTCTCCTCCCTCCCAGCGCTGGTGTCAAAGATAGCATAGTTCTGTCCTGATGTCATCCAAGTGTGATAGACTGCTGATTTGACAAGAATTTTGAATTTTTATGGACTGCTTTGCTGATTAATAAAATGAAAAATACAGAACATGGACATATTATCACTTAAACAGTGCCATAGATAAATTACTTATTTCCTTTTTTCCCCTGGATGCAAGTTTTGCTTTTTGTTTGTTTGTTTGTTTTTGTGTTTTGAGACAGGGTCTCGCTTTGTAGTTCAGGCTGGCCCTGAGCTCAGCCTCAAACTCACATCACAGCAATCCTCCTGCCTCTGCTTCCCGAGTGCTGGGATGACAGGCGTGAGCCACCACGCCCGGCACTGTGGTATGTGGTACTGGTTGCTGCTGGGCGTGAGTCTCCACACCCAGTATTGTATGTGGTGACCGGGGATCGAACCTGGGTCCTTGCTCTTGCAAGACAGGTGCTGGAACCACTGAGCTAAATCCCTGGCCCTCCACTGGATGCAAGTTTGCACTATTGCCCTTCATTTAGATGCACACTGTAAAAGCACAATTTCATGGTTGTACACATAGGTGAGACCATGATTACAAGGAACTGAGGAAATGAAGCAGCATTTATTGGTTATAAGGAGACAAGTTAAATCTAAACTTTGGTGCGATGTGCATAGAAAACAGCAAACAGAAAAGACTTAAGGTTTCTGCATTTTATAAGATTGGAAATATTTAAAATAAAGCTATAACTTGGTCTAGTTAAATTGTTCTCCATCTCCTCTAAGAATTTTTTTGTGTGTGTGTGGTTTTAGTTTTTTGAGACAGGGTCTCATTTTGTAGTTCAGACTGGTCCTGAATTCAGCCTCAAACTCAGCAATCCTCCTGCCTCTGCTTTCCAAGTTCTGGAATTACAGGCAAGTGCTGAGATTACAGGCATGAGCCACCACGCCCGGCACTATGGTATGTGGTACTGATTGCGGGTGTGCATGAGTCTCCATGCCCAGCATTGTTGTATGTGATTACCAGGGATCAAACGCAGGCCTTTGTACTTGCAAGGCAGGTACCAGAACCACTGAGCTAAATCCCTGGCCCTCCTCTAAGAATTTTTTTCCCAGGTGCTAATCTGCCATGCTAAGGTTTTGCCAGTGCATGGTAATTGCTATGGTTTGGACCTCTGAGCTTTTTTGTAGACTAGACAGTCTCCAGGTTTGAGTTACCCCTATCTTTGGCAAAGTAGTTCCTATTCTGTGACTTCCTGTGAGGGCTTTGGGCTGTTACTGTTTTGAAGGACTGAGTGGCCTCCTGGCCTGGGAGGTTCACCTGTGTTCTGACAGGCAGACAGGGGTGAGGAGTAGGTAAGGACAGGGCAGTGCGCATTGCTTCCCGCCCTTCCTTACACTCTCAGCTGGTGCTCAAGGGAAGCATTCCAATATTCAAACATAGAAAACATTGAATGTTTTTTTAACCATTGAGACTTTTCAGTATTTACGATCCCATTGCTTTTTCAATATTTTGTTTCTATTTTTGGCAATTTTGTTAGTGTGCCACTGAATCGAGAGTTGTTGCAGAGGAGTGCTTATAAACAAAGTTGGTGATTATTCTAACGCTCCTGTTCCATATGAATTATTGTCCTACTGTTGTTAAATCAGGAAAGTACTATTGATATTACATTACTTTAAATATGTCCAGAATGACAAATTGTATTTAAATATTACTAAGACATTACTGAAGATTAGGAGCTTCTTGAGGTTAAAGTAAAATAACTGACAAGAATATTCAACACAACCCACTGAGCAAACTTAAAGGATATGTGGTAAAGGCCATGCTGAGAGGCCCTGCCGAGGCTTCCAGAGAGGGGCTGTCACACAGTGGGAGAGGCACACCAGCGTCTGGGGACTCTGGTGGCACAAGCACATCAAAGTCACACCTCTGTATCTCAGTTTTGATCTTCAGAGTCCTCGGTCCCGAGTGGGGCTGCACTGATGACCTGTTGCCTTTAGGGAGGATATCTAGGGAAGAAAATGGCATTAGATGCACCAGGGAGATAAGAGGCAGGTACAGAACTTATATATGTGTAACTTATATATGGAACTTAAATTTGAATGTGTCCACAAGAGTTCTCTGAAATAAAGATTGCTTTCCCTAGGTCGAAATAAAGGAAGCAAGCAGCACTGTGGCAAGTAATCTGGAGGAAGCAGCTTTCTCCAACCCTCTTGCTCAGGAATCCTGCTGCAAGTTTCTGTCATCCCAAGAAGCAGACGATGGGGTTAGCTCCTCGCCTAAGAAGGACTCCAGCCCGATGGTAACTATGTGGAGAAAGTGTCAGATGGTCATTACTAGGCAGACAGGCTCTCCCTCCATTGTTTCTCCCATTGTTTACTTGTTAGATGAGCACTTTGGGTGGGGCTTATTTATGAAGGAGGACTGTCACTAGATAAAGCCTCTGACCTTTCACCTTTCACCTCTAAGATTCTCATTTGCCCTTGATCTTAGCAAATCAAACAAGGATTGGAATGTTGCTGTGCTCAAGGGATTTCCTTTCACCAAGAGCTGAGTATCAGGCGCTGGGGTGGGAAAAGCCACTGAGCCCCATGCTTTGGCATGCTGAGTGGGGTATGGAGATGCAGCTCTTTGCTTCAAGGCAGAGGCCCTCCTCCCTCCCTCCTTTCTTCCCTACATCCCTCCAGATTTCTTTCTTTTCTTTCTTTATTTTTTGAGACAAGGTCTTGCTATGCAGTTCAGTCTGGCCTTGCACTCACCGTATGCCCAGACTGGCCCTAGACTCACGGCAGTCCTCTTGCCTCAGCCTCCTGAGTGCTGAAATTCCAGCATGTGCCCCCACGCCGAGCCTCCTTCAGATTTCTAGTGACAACAGTTGCTACTCTTGTAGCAATATAATGTCACTCCTGGGGTTTCTGCAATATTTTTGCACCTGTGCTATTTCATATCATCCTCCTAAAACTCTAGGGTGGGTGTGACTTTTGATCCTCAATTCATGGGTAAACAATAGAGATGTTAGTTACACTGCCTGCACTAGTCTTCGTCATTGTTCTTGTCATCATTGTAAGTGATGTGTCCAGGAAGTCTGATCTCACACAACGAGGACTAGGCCTGCGGGGCCTAGGGACTCTCCTCCAGCATGCTTTTAGCTAAATTCTCAGGGCTTGGATTCCCTCTAGCAGCTCTTTTCTAGAGTGAGGCCCCAGTTCTTAGGCACAGAAAATACTTGAAAAGCAGCTCAGGAGAAATTTGGCTAAGCTGGGGCAATCACCTGGGCTCACCTCTCACTGTGATTCCACATGGGTCCCTGGACCTGACCATGGAGTTTTTTCTGGAACCCACAGTCCTGTGGGATGAGAGCCATCCCTGAGGGATGACTCCCCAAGACTGCACATAAGATGGCAGAGGCTCTAGTGTCAGCTCAGGAGAGTGCGGCATGGAGAGATCTGGAAAGCCTGCCCTCAGCTTCTCCCCAGTTTAATGCATGTGTGTGTACATGGCCACAACTGTATCCTTCTAAAAACAGCATCCTACTAGACATGAGCACTGCTCCTCACAGACTGTCAGGACCATGTGACATCTCAAGCCAGGGACCTGCCCCTTCTACCCTTTTGAGTCTCTGTTATTTTGATACATTTACATCATTAGAATTTTCCTTTCCAACCTAAGGGTGGAAGTGAGTGCTTGTCTGTACAGTTGTGGTTTGTCATTGGCATTGGGAACTGTGTGTGGACAGAGATGGTGGCTCATTTGTGTCCTACAGACAACACTGTGTCCTTGCCCTGTGTTGCACAGAGATCTCCATCAGCACTTGTGCTTGATGATGGGATGGACTGATAGACCCAGTCGACTTGCTGAGAATCTATCAGTAGTTAGAATTCAAATAGGGGATCTGATGGTGTATGGCAGGGCCGGGAAGGTTGATAATGGCTTCTTAGAACTGTCTAGTCATGGATTAACTTTTCTAAACTGTATTTGTAGGAAATAAAATAAATACATAAAAATATATTAATTAATAACGTGTGTGGCAGGAAAGAGCAACCTTAGTAAGACTAAAGTTTAGCTTTTATATGTGTCCAGCCACAGAGAGGGCCTCAGGGGACTCAACCAGTCCTAAAAGCTGCCAGGGCCAGTGCCAGCCCACTCCCTGTTGGTGTGGGCCACAGAGTGAGGCACCAGAGTCAGGACACGCTGTGTATGGTTGCCCAGCCCTACAGTCAGTCTCTGTGGCTGGACCCTTGTGCAGGAAGACAGGAAAAGAACTAGAGTACACAGAGCACACTACAGGAAACGTCTTTGAGAAGTATAAGAAACATTTATTATAGAGGAAGAAATCGAGAATAGAGCCATAGTTTTTCAAGTTCCCGTAAAATTTAAACTCTGGAATAAAGCTCTTTTCTCAGGTTTAAGTTTGCTTAGGTTTGTATGACCAGAAAGTAATGAAACCTGAATGTTGTTTTTCATTTTAGGTGATATGTCAGTTGAAAGGGGGAACACAAGTGCTGTGTATAGACAATTCTGGCACAAGAGAACTAAAAGCACTCCATTTGGTTCCTCAGTATCAAGACCAAAACAATTGTCTACAGTCAGGTACAAAGTAAATGTATGAAAATTATGTCATATATCCTGTATAAGTTGGTAAGTCAATATGTTGGGCTCCGAATATAGAGTAAAAGTCAAAGAGACAATTAGGATATTAAGTAGATGGTTTAGGACACCTGCTAGCCCACAGTGGTGAGGGACATAGTCTTAGGACAGTGTCTAACACAGTCTGCCATTGATTCTGAGAAGGGGCATCTCTGTGTGATCCCCACACACTATGGCCACTGTAGACTTTGAGCTGACCGGATGTTTCATTACCAGACACTTTCTGACCTCCCAGCAAACTAAAACCAATGCCAAACTCAAGATAATTTATGTTGGCCTGTGAAGTCTAGGGCAGAGAGAGAAATTGTGACTCCTTATTTCCACATTCCCTTCTTCACTGGGTACTGGGAAATGTCTTCATGACATTTGCTTTTCTATGGTGGAAGAGCTGGGGTTAGGCATTGCTCCAAGAAGCCCCTGGCTACATAGGAGTCTCAAGCCTTGGTTCTTTAGTCCCTGTAGGTCACAGGTACATCTGTGATGCCCTCTGCATACAAAGAGATGTTTTCCCTCTGGAAAAATCCTAATGCCTTTAGATCCAAAGAAAAGGGTTTATGTACTGTTTTTCCAGTTCAATCTCCTCATGTGATCATGTGATCATGGCCCTTCCCCAGGCTTCTTGCATATATAAAATATGCTGCTTACACATTAAACACCACCATAAAATAGTGTACTGTGTGGCTTAAGTCTGTCACTCAAAGGATAGAAGCCTAGAGAAGGAGGTGTGTTCAGTTTGCAGGGTGGACACAGGCAGAAGAGTGGACATGACCATCTCTCCACTTGGACTCTGGAGCACCAAGGTCTGCAGGCCCCGTGTGGCTCAGGGATTTCTTCACCATGCCCTTAGGCCAAAGAAACGCCTTTCAGTTCCAGCATGAGTAGTTTGGTCTAAATAGTTTCATAAGCATTTGCATCCTACAACTTACTAAGTGAAGACATCGAGGCAAGTAGTTCATGCAGTGTCCAACAGGTGTCACTGGTCTTTCATGGAAATGGTGACTTGCTTGGTGATGCCCTGGTGAATCTGTTACAGTAGCCATGCTGCCCACCACAGCTTGGGAACCTGAATAGTAATAATGCCTTTTTATTGTAATAACTATCCTTGGAAGTTCAGATCAAGTAACTTTATAATAAAAACCCCAGAAAACAACATATACAAGTTATAAATTTACAAAATACCCCTGACTTAAAAGGTTTTATAGAATAAGTTCACAAATAGAATAAGTAACTTTGTGCATGACAAATCCAGAATGTATTTTGGTGCTTTATTCCATAGACAAGTGGAAGAACAATAATATATGGTATCAATTAATTTTGTCTTCTTTATAGATGTCACTAAACCACTGACTACTTTAGTGGGAAGATTTTTGCCTGTACCAGCAAAACTAAATCTCCTTACACAACAAGTGAGTCATTGTTTTAATACCAAAATACAACTGGGTATTACTGTCTCTTGAAATTTCAGTTGTTGTAGTTGAAGTCACTTAGGAATAGAATTCATCTTCCTGTTAAAAATCGGCAGTGAAACATTCCCCAAGTATTGGATCTCTTTACTCCCAAGGCAGCCGTGGGCGGGGTGGAGTGAGTAGGAGACACTGTTTCTTGCCAGTCCAGGGACCCAAGGTGCCTTTCCCCATGGCCTCCTGGCCCTCCCTGTTCTCTCTTGCTAACCTTGTGTTTTGCAGACCCACCGTACCTCAGGGCTGCGGATCTGCTTTTTATAATTGTGCTTTTATGATGACACCACATGTGCATGTGTTATATATAATTAGAAGACATGTTTTTGTCCTCAAGTCCTGCCATAAAATGTTCATCCCTGCCACAGCCTTTTCTGACTCCCCTGCACAAAGAACCAGTCACTGTCCAGCCCTGGTCTCATCCTGAGCTCAGCACTGTCCTTGTCTTCTGTTGTTTGGTTTGTCTCTGTCTGTCACCATCCTCACACAAGCATGCAGTACCCCCACACAGAGTCCATGTGCATCATTCATTTCTATAAAGTGAGATCTGGCAGAAGGCCTGGTACGTGAGAACTTTGCTCACTGCATCAGGACCAGTGCTGGCTGGGGACATCAGGGAAACTGAAAACAAAGCAAAACATGCAACTTGACTTTGCTGCAGTTCACACAGACCTAACAAGGAAGTGACACTGTGTCAGGAGAGGGGAGGAGCAAGTTCAAATAAGGTAGTCACAGCCCCATGGAGAGAAGGTGGCATTTGGGCAAGTCTTGAAAGAGATGAGTGAGTCTGTGGTTATCTCAGGAAGAATTTTCCAGGGAGAGTGAATAGCACTGGCCTCGGGGCAGGTCATGCTTCATGCAGTGACAGCAAGGGGCCAGCAGGGCTGGGACAGAATGAGCAAGGGCAGGGCAAGACGGAGGAAATCCAGGACAAGGATTTTACTCTGCTTAGAAAGAGGCTAGAGGATGAGGCCCAGGTGGAGGAGATGAACCTGCTATGGCAGTACTCTTCATGAGGGATGATAGTGGCTCAGACTGAGTAGTAGCAGCAGAAGTGGAAGGAGTGGCATCTCGGGACGTTGTAGGTTGAGCCAATAGGATTTGTTGCTATTGGACAGAGGAGCCAGGATGAAGTAAGTTGGAGACACAGCCTCCTGCCAGCTCTGGGAAACCACGTGGCCCTCCCCTGCCACCTGCAGACCCATCACTGCGCCCCATTTGCTGATTTTCAGCCTGAACAAATGCAAAGGTGGAGTTTACATCAGACAGATGAACCAGCGCGGTGTTTCAAGCGAGCCGAGGAGTTCAGTTCTGCCTGACCTATCTCTTTGGAGGGATCTCAGGCTCCCCATGCAGATGTGTGGGAGGCCAAGAGAAGGTCTGGGTAGGGGGATGAAGCTGGGACTCACCGGCACAGGAATAGTATTGAAAGCCATGCAAGTGAGTGAGTCTAGGACGCAGCAAGTGTGAATAGAGGGAGATAGTGGTCGAAAAGATAAGTGTATTATTTCTCAAGTTAGATGTTAGCCAGGAGAAAAAAATCATAGTAGGGAGTTTGCAGGAGCTGAGTAGACACTTCCATTTGCTACACCGTCCACACCACCAGTTTTCTCCCTTCACTGTTTGAGCTGCCACCCAGGAAGGTGCCCTCATCTCTGTTTCCTGCCTTACATGGCTAATTAATCAAAATGGAAGAAGTTACTTTACCTGGTTTATCCAAAGAATTGCCCTCCCCCTGAGAACGGTGAAATTCTCCCTCCCCCAAGGACCCCAGAGCCTCAGGCTGCTGTTTGGAGGTGGCAGGGAGAACCCACGGCTCAAGGGAGACGGGAGCAGGCACCCTGGGGGCACCACACAGACCTCAGGAACTGGTGCAGCCAAGGAAGCTGGACCAGGACAGTCTCCCATTATCTTCTGGCTCTCAGAGGTGGTGATGACACAGGACTGAAGAAGGGGCAGCGGACAGGAAGTGAAGAGGTGGACAGTGGGTGCTTTTCAAGACCATTCTTTTAAATAAAGCTCTTTTTTTTTTTAGGTTTTTTGAGAGAGGGTCTCGCTTTGTGGTTCAGGCTGGCCCTGAGCTCAGCCTCAAACTCACATCACAGCAATCCTCCTGCCTCTGCCTCCCGAGTGCTGGGATTACAGGCGTGCGCCACCACGCCCGGCACTGTGGTATGTGGTACTGGTTGCTACTGGGCGTGAGTCTCCACGCCCAGTATGTTATGTGGTTACCAGGGAATCGAACCCTGGCCCTTGCACTTGCAAGACAGGCACCAGAACCACTGAGCTAACTCCCCGGCCCTAAATAAAGCTCATTTTAATCTCCATTTTTGGAGGGCAGGGGGACAAGGACAGAATGTTTACCTGTGATCCATACAAAGTATTTTGAGTCCATTTTTATCTCCTGTTCTCTGAAGAGTTAAGCCAGTGATGGTTTAGCTGCCCACCCCTCTTCCTGCACTGGAGTGGTAGGAAGGAAAACACAGCCTGAGTGAGCAATGGGCAGCTGGTGGCACTACTTTGGAACGTGTTAGAATTGACTACGAGGGCTGGGGATTTAGCTCAGTGGTTCTGGCGCCTGCCTTGCAAGTGCAAGTGCTGGGGTTCAATCCCAATAACCACATACAACAGTGCCGGAAACGGAGACTCACACCCACCAGCCATCAGATCACATACCACAGTGCCAGGTGTGGTGGCTCATGCCTGTAATCCCAGCACTTGGGAGGCAGAGGCAGGATTGCTGTGATGAGTTTGAGGCTGAGCTCAGGGCCAGCCTGAACTACAAAGTGAGACCCTGTCTCAAAAAAAAAAAATTGACTACAAAATATTGGTTTGAATAAATGAAAAATAGTGACCACCAAAAGACTTCACATGTCAAACTCTCTTATACTAAGAATGTAAGAAGCATGCTTTTAGTTTATGGAAAGTTGTAATTGCTTTTATTTCAAAACTGGTGATTCCTAAAAAGGAAACAATTCCATGACAATATACCTCCCCGGCTGTCTGACAGCTGTGTCCACTGCTTGCCGGCTTGCCCACGATGGCCCTGGCTCCCCCACTTCTGTCTCTCTGTGTCCCAGGGTCCTATGGCTGGGCAGGCCCTTGAGACCCCTTGACCTGGTGTGCTCAGCTGGTGAATTTGTTGTGGCAGTAAAGTCTAGAAGTGGTTAAATAGAGATATGAACCAAGAGCAGAGAGCTTTTACAAGCTCTCAGCGATGCCAACTTCCCAGTGCAATACATGTACCTTGCCTATACTCCCAGTGATCTAGAGAAAGGAATGTATATCTTGTGTATCTGCACGTAGAGGCTGGCTGGCTAGAACTTGGAATATGCATGTTGATGCAAACCATTTTCCCTTTGATTTTGTGCAGCTCGACAGTGGCACCCTCCCATCGGCAGCCAACAATGGGCCTTCTTTCCCCTCGGAACAAACTCTTCCAGGACCACCAAAGATCACTTTGGCTGGGTAAGAATTAAAAGCAATACCTTATCACTTCCTTGAATGTAAGAGTTATTGAAGCTTTTATGTACCTTTGGGGTTCCTTTCCTCCTGCAGAATTAGCTTTGGAAAGATTAGTTCTGACCTGACCAGAGCCCCTGATGACATAGCTGTGCACGAATGGTTGATGTGCTAGAAAGGCTGGTCTGGGACAGCCCTTGGTTCGACCCTACTGTCCCCTGTTCTGTGCCCTGACTTCAGGACTGGTTGCCATTTGTATTTTGGTTTCGATTTCACATAGTTTCAAGATGTACCCATCTATTTCGTTTGTTGTCATCAATGCCAGGAGTCCAGGGATGGCCACTTGTCACAGCCGGTGCCTGCAGAGCCGCCTCTGCCCACTTTCTTCCGTGCTGCAGCACCAGCTCCATGGCAGGGTCCTGGAGAGCTTGTACTTGTTTCTCTTGTGGATGTGGGCTGCTCTGAGCTGGGACTTTGCCTTGCCATTTTAAAGTTGTGTTTATGACTATAACTAATTCAACTAACCAAGCTGGTTGAAATGCTTTGTCAAGTTCACAGTCACATGCCGACTGTGGTCTGGGCTGTCCTTTCTCCTGAATTCCGAATTGAGTCAGTGAGGCAGTCTGTTTCTGCCTCTAAGGGGTCTGTGACCCAGTCTACATCCTCATGAATCTGGGGCCTGGAGGATCCTTCACAACTTGGGAAGGCAAAGTGGCCTCTGGTGCCATCCACTCCAAGGGCAGGGACTGCTCTTGGGCACGACATGGCCTTGGTAAGTGTTAAGAGAGCTGTCTGACGGCAGGAATAAAGGCTGTTCAGTAAGTCCCTAGAGGGCTCTGAAGACAGACTGGAGTCCAGTGCTCGTGGGGCTGTGCCTTGGCGCTGGGAGGTAGCTGTGCACTGGACCTGCTGACTTAGTTTGAGCAGTGTTACTTCAGCTGACTGCCAGTGAC
Organism: Petromus typicus; assembly: GCA_004026965.1. NCBI lineage: Eukaryota > Metazoa > Chordata > Mammalia > Rodentia > Petromuridae > Petromus > Petromus typicus. Next base: position 17,780 of record PVIR01019094.1, on the reverse strand, counting down.
TGTGATGGACAGGAGCTGTGTGGAGCCACTGTCCTTGCCTCACTCTGCTGTGATGGATGACGAGGGCACAATACGAGGGTATTGTCATTGGTCATCTTGTCATTTACACTTCTGGATGAAACAAAAATATCTTAAGAAGCTGGTAGCATTGTAGATTTTACTGGTAGCATTGCGTCTTCATTGCATAGTATAATCTGAGATCTCATGAGCCTGAAGATGCTCACGGTAGCTTTGTTTGACAGGGTACATCTGGTCAGTGGTATTGTGCCACTGTGTTATCTACAATAGCTTGGACTCTCACAGAGCAAGGCCACTCAGGCCTCATGGTAGTGCCACCATTGTGCATTTTCAGAGGAGGTGTGTCAGGAGCAACATAAACTTTGTTTGTTTGTTCGTTTACTGCAAATAATTCCTCAGTTCACATCACTCCCCTGAATCAGCCCTGATGGATTGTATCTCAACACCCCCAGCACTGATGCTGTTCTGGACACTGCCCATTTATCACTGTTAGTAAGGAAGCACTCAGAGAACAGTCCGCTGGTAGTTATCCTCTGTCTGTTCCCAGCCATCACTGACTCCGTACATTCTCCACCCCTTCGTATGCCTCATATGCCTCGTTCTTTTCTGACTCCCACAAGAGAGCAAGGTCAGCCTAGATCTGAGGGTATCAGGAAAGAAGCTCTGTCAGCCCAACATGGTTCCAACCCATCTAACCCAGCGGGTGATGTGGAAGAAGGTTGGCTTGGTCCTTGGGCCAAATGCATGTATTGATTGACCTGATCCTTGTTCATAGGACTGGGTACTAAACTGGCTTGCTTATTAATCTTTGGTTATCATCATGTTATAAACCTTCTTAATAAAACATCATGTCCTGGATAAGCTTCCACAAAGTCCTGGAGTTCTTGTGAAGGAAAATTTTCTGCTAATATGTCAGCCCTTTTTACTCTAACAGCAATTCCATAGATACTTTTTATACTAATTTGTTTAGTGTAGAAGGCTGGCCAAAAAAATCATGTCCTATTACTGTATAGCTTTAATAATCAGATTCTCAGTCAGGTCATAAATGTGAATCCTGACACATGACTGATACTGTTACTTGTGGTAAACAGTGAACTTTGCAATGAAGCGTATCCAGAGCCTACATCTCTAGGAGTCTTTGTTAAAAACGAACTGACATCTCATTGTGGGATATGTCATCTTAATGCTTTTCTGAGGCAGTGCTGCCTAGATCTTGTGTAACCCTTCTAACTTCTAGGCTAGCCCAAAAGATGATCAAGTGGAAGCTTTTCCCATCTCCCAGCAATTACAGTGGCAGGTCCCTTCCTGTCCCTGGCATACTGCCTGCTTGTGGCTAACATGGTGTCTGCTTCTGCTACTCTTTCACATAAGGCATTTTTGACCCACAATAAAGAAACTTTGTAGGACTTAGGGTTTTTCTCAGTGGTGCCACACCTGCCCAGCAAGTGCAAGGTCTTGAATTCAGTCCCTACTACCAAAAGAATAAAATAAAGAAACTGCGTCCTTAAACATAATTGGTGTTCCTTCCTTTAGTAATAGTTTAATTTTTTTATTTGTATTAAATTATGCTGGGTCTGGATTTTTGTAGTATTTGCAATTATTATAAACAATTTGACTGGGAATTATGTACTATGTTATGCTCTTTAAATTTGCGGTCATCCACCTCATGTCACTAGAGATTTGGTGGATTCTTCTAAGACAGACACTGTACATTTAAAAGATATTTATTTCTGATATCCTTTGAAGTACTCACCTCTGTCTTGCTCATGTGACAGGCCTTTAGTTCCAGCATGTTGGCCAGTCTTGCCACTGCAGATACTCATTAAACTCCTACTCCCTAATGTCTTAGGGCTGACAGCAGAGAAACAGCTAACTAGAAGAACTGAAAGTGTGGGGCTTAGACACAGGGGGACAGGGAAAAAGGGGTGGCCTCCCTCTGGGCGTAAGACCTGAGTTATCACCATATAGCAAATAACCTTCATCCTCCAAGTGCTGTACTAGGTTCTTAGGAAATTTAAGCTGGGTGTACTGGCACATGCCTGTAATCCTAGCACTCTGGAGGCTGAGACAGGAGTATTGCCATGATTCTGAGGCCAGCCTGGGCCACATAGTGTGTTCAAGGCCAGCATGAACTCTAGAATGAGGCCCTCTCTCAAAAAAAGGAAATTTAGGACTTGTGCCCTTGGCCAAAAGCATCAGGCTACTGCAGAGATGAAAGCTACACCCTCAACCTCCAGGAGCATATTGCCCAATACGGTAGGCACTCACCTGCAAGGCCCTCCTTATGCACACTCAGGGTTTGCCCATGTCCCTCCTTTCACCATCACCAGTCCCACTTCGGGCATCACTAATGTTGGAAGTTTTCGCAGTGAACACCACTTCTGAACAAGCCTCACATTCATCAGTACCTCAGTAACCTGAAGAGGGGAGTTCTTTCTTCTCCTCTCAAGACTGCCGGGCCAATCACATAGGCAGTTGGAAGGCTATTATAATAATTCCTTCCCACAATGAAGGAGATCCTCAAAGATAACATGACACACTCAGAACACGCTTTGATTCTGCTGATAACACTTCAGTATGTATACTATGATATCGATATACCATTTAGACAATGGTTTATCCTTGATGCATACTTCCCACGAGCATTCAGATGGGGACACTTGGTAGGGGAGAGTACACAGAGAAAAAGAGAATAGAAATTTAAACCAGTCAGAGGAAAAAAGCTCTAGGAAGCTTTCTGTCAGTGTATACAGCAGTAGGACCCCTCTTCCCGCCCTGTGGATCACCAGCCATGCCCTGAGGGGTCAGGCAAGGCCAGTCACATCACATGTGAATTGTGCTGCCACCCCCAGCACATGCTCAAGCACTTAGAAATAATACCTGTAAATGTCTGGTGTTGGATTCTCAGTGTTTGTGTAAACACCAGCTGCTTAGTTAATTCTCTTTTTACAGAGTAACCATCTGAATACATTTTCTTTTTTAATCTTTATAGAGTAACTCTTAGTTCATGGGACACAAAGTCTAGAAAGCCATGTAACTGTACCAAATCCCAGTGTCTGAAATTGTAAGTAACCACAAATCCTTCATTATTAAATATAAAATAAGGTTGTCTAGAAGTCAGTACAGTACAGTACAGTACAGTTGTCTCCATAGTCAGTAAGTGGAGCATAGTAGACCAGCTAGCCCGGTTTGGTAGTGTGCCTGCTGCAGTTAATTCTCAATGTCTGCATACTGACACATATTGTAAGCAGAAGCCATGCTTTTGGCATGAACCTGGTTTGGATCTTGTGGTGTTATCTTGGTCTGTTACCTTAAAAAAACCTGGCACTTCCCACACCCCAAGGGGTGCAATTTTCTAGAGTTTGGTCTGCATGGCCTAATCTAGTCCCTCTGCCAGTGCTAAATGTGTCATCATTGTTGAGGATTAACTGTAACATTTCCACACCCTGTTTTCTAAAAATCTGATACATCAGTCTACAATTAGCTTTTCCATTGCTGGGACACAATACCTGACACCACAGTTTAAAGGAGGAGAGGAGATTCAGTGCATGGTTGGCTGGCTCCAAAGTAGAAGGGTGTGGTGAAGCAAAGCTGATTGTTAGTTCATGGTGGCTAGGAAGGAAAGAGAGCCAGAGAGGAAAGGACAAGAGACCAAAGATAGAAACCAAGACACGCCTCTGTGACCTTCCCAAACACACCCAGAAACGTGCCCCACCAACCCCTCCACTGGATCCCAAAGCCGAGCAAGTGGACACTCATCCAAACCACCTCGTCCCACCCCTTGTCAGCTTCAAATCCAAACATGTTTGCTTAAACAAGGTTCGATCTCCAAGTAAGTACAATAGTGAGTACATCATCCCACCTAACAATGCAGCTATCCTGCAGACAACAGAAAGGCAACATTTCTTCCCCAAAATCTCAGCAGTCTCAGCATTTTTCAGAGGTCCAAGCCCAAGTCTCTACTGAGACTCAAGGTAAACTCATAGCTGTGAACCTCTATAAAAATAAAAAACTAGTTATATAATCCCATGATACAAGGACATAAGGTGAACATTCCATTCCAAAAGAGAAGGATGGGTAGATAGAAAAGAATCAGACCAAAGCAAGACTTAAACCCAACAGAACAAACTTTAAGTCCTGTAGCTGTGTATCTAGGGTACACAGTAGTAAAGTATGAGGGCTTGGGCAGGCCCGTCCCTGTGGCTTGGCTAGTCGCAGCTCACTCACGGCTTGTAACTTTTCTCAGCAGGTGTTCCATGTCTCTGGTGTTTCCAGCTTTCTGAGATCTCCACTGTACCTTTGAGCTTATTCCCACAGCTTCATTTACTGCCCTCTCAAAACCTGGGTCTTACCTTTAAACTTTGAGTCGAGTCCTTCCACATCCCGTATATCTTGCATTCTATGTACCAGTAAAACCAGTGTAACATGGATGACATCAAGATTTGTGTCAGCAAGAGTAGTAGTCAGACCACCATGGACTACGGCTTTAGTACCCTCTGAGTGCCAGGAGCACCATGAAATGAATCTTAGGGAGCCAATTTCCTTCTTGAGAAGGGGCCCTAAAAGTTCTTTTATTTGTTGTTTGTCTGTTTGATTTTTTTGAAACAAGGTCTCGCTTTGTAGTTCAGGCTGGTCTAAAACTCACTATGTAGCCCATTCTAGCCTTGGACTCACCGCAATCCTCCTGTCTCTGTCTCCTGAGTGCTGGGATTACAGATGTGAACCACCATGCCTGGCATTGTGATATGTGGTACCCAAGATTATGAGGGACCTTGCACTTGTGAGGCAGACACTGAAACCACTGAGCTAAATCTCTGTCCCAAGAGCTCTCTTCTTAAACAAAAGTTTTACAGTTTTACGTCCTTGAGGCTGCAGTGAATAAAGTCTTACTGTTTCTGAGGTGAACCCAAGACATCCTTTTTTTTGTTTGTTTTTTTGAGATGGTCTCGCTTTGTAGTTCAGGCTGGCCCTGAGTTCAGCCTCAAACTCACATCACAGCAATCCTCCTGCCTCTGCCTCCTGAGTGCTGGGGTTACAGGCGTGAGCCACCACGCCTAGCACTGTGGTATGTGGTGCTGGTTGCTGCTGGGCATGAGTTTCCACACCCAGTATTGTATGTGGTTACCGGGGATCGAACACGGATCCTTGCGCTTGCAAGACAGGTGCCGGAACCACTGAGCTAACTCCCGGCCCCAAGACATCTTTCTTCTTATCCCTGTACAAATACTTGATTTCTTTTTAATGGCACAAATCTCTTCAGCAACCACACTTCCTTTGACCTCAACTTTATACCTTGTTCCTTTAAGTTTTTTCAGATTTCTCTGCTTTGCCCATTTACCCCTAATTCTCAACTATAAACATGGCTAAAAGCCATCCACAGTAGCCGTGCCTCAGCCTGAATGTTAGGTTGCCTTTGAATTTTTTCCACCAGATTAACTAGTTTACTTCCATTAATGTTAGTCTCCTGCAATGCCTGAGAACATGAGGGAGACATAGACAGATTTTCTGTCAGAGTATGACAAGGATGGCTTCTAGTCCACTTTCCAGTGAAGCCTTTGTTTCCAACTGGAGCCTCCTGAGTTTGGACTTTACTGTCCTCATTCCTAGCAGCAATGTGGTCTTCTGAGCTCTGATTAAAATCACCTATCAAGCTCTCTTTATAGCATTCCAGAACTTTTCTATTCTGCATCTCCAAACCTTTCCAAGCTTCCTCCAAACCAGTTCCAAAGGCTTCTAAACTACACAGTCAGTTACAGTTACAACAATCCTATTTTTTCTAGTACCATTTTCTTTACTGGCTTTATTGTTGCTGGATAAAATACCAAAAATTCATTATTCCAAAGAGAAGTTTAATTTGGTTTCTATTTTAAGAAGATACAGTCCATGATCAGCTGAATCCAAGGTAGAAATAACACAATGGATGGATATGATATGCAAAGCTCCTTAGTTTGTGGCACCAAGGAAGTAGAGTAGGGAAACAATGCCAGAGAGGAAGAGGAAAGGGACCATATGTCGTACCCAAGGCTATCTTTCCCTCCCTCATCCAGATACATCCAGGCATGTGATTCACCAAACCTCTAGTCAGATTTCAAAACCAATCAAATTGACACTTTGCCCTCAACTGCCATGTGAAATTTTCTCATAAAAATGCTTCCCACCAGAGCACCAACTCCTAGGGGGATCAGTGGAGGGGTGTGGTAGGGCCAATGGTCCAGTAGAACTATGAGATGGAAATAGATTGTATGGCTACCACAAGAGGTGGCTGTGATGGCTGTATTTAGAGCACTTGAAACTGCTGTCCTGTGCACCCTGCCATACTCATAATCTGTCACTCATGTTGCTTGCTCTGCCCTCAGCTCTTGCTGTAGGCTACTTTTTCCTGGCCTTTATACTACTTAGCCTTAGTTCCACATGGGAAGGGGAGAGCATGTCCCATTTCCCATGTCTGGCAACCCTAACCACAATCTCCACATGACTTTCCATTGCAGAGCTCCTGCTGAAGTTGCTGAGAGTCCCACTGACGGGACAGAGATGTGGGGCCACATGGGTAAAACCTAGAAGTCTGAAACTTGGTTCACAAAACAAACCTGCAAAACAAATTGGATTTTTAGAAGGAATGCTCAAATATGGGATTGACTAAAACTGTTTGTGCTATTCTTGGTTTAGTTTATAAATGCAAGTCATGTGCCTCTTTGAACACTGAAACACCATGAGGCCAGAGACCAGAAAACTAACCGTGGTGAGGAGGAAAGACAAGGTGGCCCTGTCTCAGGTGAACAGAGCATGCAGGGTGGAGGGCTTCTGTGGACAAGGACAGGAGCTACTCAGCCATGGGCTAGGTTTGGGGTCTGGCTGGGTCAAATACTCACAAAGCCTATACAGCAAGGTATAACATTATGAATGGGGCCTGGTTTGCTTCATAATTAGTTTTTAAAACATTAATTGTAAAACTTACTTGTATAACAGGATTTTTTTGAGATAGGCAACAATGTAAACGTTCATTTCTGAGTCTTTGAATGAAAATGTCGTAGAATAGAAAGGAGCCCTTTCTACTGGCAGGAGAGAGGTCTCTTCTTTCATGAGCACTCTGAAAGTAGGAATGGGTTCTGTAGTATAGGTATAGATTTTTTTCCAGCACAGTTTTGATCAGCCATTTCATATATTGACTTCAAACAAACCCGGCTTCATTTTTGAAAAGCATCCTTCCTCCCTTTTCCATTTTTGCTGAGCTGTTGGGCAGTACTGGTCAGGAGCCATTAGACCACATTTTCCTTAATCCTCAGGTCTCTGTAATTGATTGAGCAATTTCCAAAAGTCTTCCTCACATGACCCTTTGTTCCTGATTAACCAGATTAATTATTGCCACCGGCATTCTGTGGAATGGAAGGTCAAGTCTGAATGATCTTTTTTTACAGTCTCTTGTTGCTTAGTCATACTGAATTTTTTCTTTTATATTTTAAAATATTTAATAACATATTCTATAGCTGTTAATTTTTTAACTCCCTGCTTATCTGATTTTGCTGTTTCTTTCTTAAGTTTTCACTCATTGTGATTTATTACCTTGTATGTTTTTATGACTTTTAAAATACTAAATTATGATAATTAGAACTTTCAATGCAGGAATTCCTTGCAGCTTGACTTGTGGATGCATACCTTCAGAGAAAGTTTGCGCTTGATTCTACCTGAAGCTTGGTGGCACTTCCAGTTTGAACAACTTACAATTTTTGACTATAGTTTTTCCCTCTTTGCCAGCACAGTATGAATTCAGATTTTAAACTATAATGAGCTACCACACCCCTCATCTCCCAGCCAACACTTGTAGACACATTTCCTTGTTATTTGTTTTCAGGGCATTTTTCTGAGGTCACTCCTGCCCTGTGTGGAGCCCCTCTACTGTTCTTGCTGTATGTATAGATCTTGGAGCTGAATTCCCAGCCTCAGTGTGCCCCAGGCTTTGAGATAATACATATGTAAAGCACTTAAAGTGGTTTTAAGTGTCCTTACGTGTGTCTGCTATTATCGTAGTTGCCCGACCCTTCTTTCCTCCAAATAGTTAAGTCTAAAGCCTATGGTTATTGAGAGGAACAGACACCCTAAGGTAGGCATGGGCTTTATCTTTAGCTTGCTTCTATGAATTTTTGCTTATTTTTAGAATTTTTGTCATCTGAGGGGTTTCCTTAACTTAAAATACAAATTAAAATTTTTTCTTTAATTTTTTATCAGCTCAAGTGTGCACCTAAACTGTTTTAAATATTAAATCTGATGTTTTGAGGTATTTTATAGAAGACAGTTTGTCAGGATGGTTGATGAGTTTAGAATAAATGACATCATGTGTCTTTTTCAATCATCAAGACACTCCATTTCCAGGATATAATATACCTATGGAGATGCACTCGGCACAAGGATCATCAGCACTTACTTGAACTGTGTTGTCACCTCTTGACAAGCAGGAGGGCAGGATTATTTAAAACATTGTGTTGTTGCTATCACTAAAACGAACAATCTGGACCTCCAGGACCCATCCATCATGGAACAATGTTCACTCAGTGTTTTACAGCCCAAAGTGGAGCCACCAAACCTCAAATAATGCCTCCAGATGTGGTTTCCTGGGCAACAATGAGAATAGACTGATGGAGAGATGGAATGCAGACACTGTGTATAAATATACCTAGACTGTATGGTGCTGATAACATAGGACACAGCCTGCTCTGAAATACCACGTCCACGTATTCATCAACCCACAGGCAGACAAAGATGTAGAGCTCTTCAGTGTGTGCTGACTGACTCTGCCACGTGGGAAGCCTGAGACCAGAGAAGATGGATGCCTGCCAGCTCTCTTCTTGAGAACGTTGCTGTTGCTGTGAGCAACTTGATTAGAACAGGCTGGGGCTTTTAGCAGAGGGAGCAGTACTGCCTAGGAAGGGGAATCTACATGAATGGTAAGAAGGGCGTGGGAATTTGATAAGCAAGACAGGTCTCTGTCCAGCTGAAATTTTAACCCTGAGAAATAGGCACCGGTGCATTCTGTAAATCCCATGAGGATGAGGACTAGGACTTGCTTATTGCTGTATCTGCAGCGTCTACACAGGGTCTGTCTAATGATGCACTGAAGACACATCACCACAGGAATTTTTCATTTAATGCAGTCCAAATGATAACTTGTCTTGTTAATTCTTCTCTGTGTCTTGCTCAAGGAACACGGCCATACTGCATTCCTAAATGTCTTAAAAGTTTGCTTTTGCCATTGCACCTGAATGTATACTCGCAGTTTTTTTTCTGAATGATGGTAGGAAGGGATTCGATTTTATTTTCTTTCCATATGAACAATTCATTGTCAAGTAGCATTTATTGTAAAACAATGGATGTAGACCTACTTGCTCTGCTGTCTAGCTTTTGTCAGCTCTCAAGATTGGATGGACTCGTTGGTATGGTTCTGGGTTTCTCATGTCGGGGTCCCATTTAGTAATTGTAATGATTCCTCTGTGAGTTTTCTGCACCACTCTATTTAAGTAGTGATCTTCTCTGCAGATAAGGACAATGATATATTTTTCTAGCTTTCTATTCTTTGTCTTGTATTGGTTCAGATCTCTAGCACTGTGATGATTGTAAGCACTGATATTAGGCATTGTTTTGCTCACTTCTGGTTGTAGCAGAAATACTTCTGTAGTTCCTACCCCTTCCCTAAATAAGATAGTTGTTGTAAGCTGTAGATAGAGCATCTGTATAGAGTATCTGTAGATAGAGCATCCAACTGCCTCGTCAGTCACTATGACGTCCTCAGTAGGGTTTTGTGATCTGAGAAGGCCGCCTCACGTCCACGTTCCAGCAGCTGGAAAAGAGAAGAGACGAAGATGAAGACATACTCTTTACTTCGCAAAGCATAACCAGAAGTTACCATAATCACCTTCATTCACACTCATTGTTCTGAGCCTCGTCACATTGTTAGACTGAATGTAGGAAGCTGGAAGCTGGAAATGTAAGCATAAGTTAGGCCAACGGCATGCTCAACCGAAATTTCTGTGTAGAGTAAGAAGAAAGCAGACACTGCAGGAGCTACCAGCTTCTCTGCCATCCACCCTCTGCAAGTTAAAGATGTTTCCCAAGAGATTTGCTATTATTATTATTATTATTGTAATTATAAAGAATGATAAATGTTTTCAAATGCTTTCTTCATGCATTATTGAAGTGAACAGACTCTTTTGGTGTTTTAATCTTACCAACTAATACTATGAACATTCCAGTGTTAGTCTACCCTTGTGTATTGAACCAGTTTGATCCTGTCATGCTGATACTTTGTTCTCTGGGATTTGTATATCTTTGTTCATGAGAGAGACATTAATGTTCCTTTCATATATTATTTTTTTGTTTATTTCATTGATGTTGTATTGGCTGGTAATATGTATTATCTAGGCTTCCTCAGCCCCACCAACTTCTCTTTTTTGTCTAGTTTTTGAAATAGTTTTAGTAAGAAAGGACTTATTTTATTGAAAATGTAATAAAGCTTGCTTATAATCTGGGTATGATAATGCACATCTATAATCCCAGCAATCTGGAAAGATGAGGCAGGAGGATCACAAATTGATGCCCACAAATTGGGCAATTTAGCAACTTGGTCAGACTGTATCTCAAAATAATAAATAAAAAAGAGCTGGGAATACAGTGCAGTATGAAGTCTCTGAATTCAATCCCCAGTACCTCAACAACAAATAAACGAGGGCTGAGGATTTATCTCAGTGACACCATGCCTACCTTGCAAGGAGAAGGGCACAAGTCTGATCTTCAGGACCACCAAAAACATTTTTAAAATACCCAAATAAAAGAAAAATCTTGCCTATGAGATTGTCAGGGCCTGGTTCCTTTCGGAATTGGAGTAGAAAAAAAGACTATTCACTTTTTTGATTAGCTATTTTCTTTAACCTCTACATTTCTTTTTGAGCCAATTTTTTATATTTTAAAAAATTATTCAATTCGTTTAACTTTTCTAATTTATTAATATATTCTTAAGTTATTTTATAACTATTTCTGTTCTAAAGATGAAACCTTTTAACTTTTCTCATTTTAATTTCCGCTATCATCAGTATATATTTTTCTGTTTCTGGATCAGGCTCACAGATAGCTTGTCCATTCAGAGCACTAGCTTTTTGTTTTGTTGATTTTCATGCCCTTCTTTTTCCTATTTTACAAGTATATTAATTTTTACTCTTTGCTATTTTATTTACTTTTTTTAGTGTGTGTGTGTGTGTGTGTGTGTCTGTGCACGCACGCGCATGCCGGGGTGCTGAGAATTGAACTCAGGGCCTTCCTCCTGAGCTATATATGCGCAACTCTTTTTAAATATTTTTTTAAATTTTGAGACAAAATCTCACCAACTTGGTCATGCTAGGCTTGAACTTGAGATCCTCCTGCTTCAGTCTCCCAGAATACTAGGGATTATAAGCATGTATTCCCATCCCTAGCTCTATCTTTATTATTTCATTCTCTTATTTTGTTGGTGTTTTCATTAGCTGCTTCTTTATTTTAAATCTTTCTTGAAATGCACTTCAAGCTATGTACTGCTGTTGCATCTTATAAGAGTTGATTAAAAGGGCTTCCATTGTCATTCATAAGAAATATTTTGTAATTTCTTTTGTAATGTTCTCTGCCTTATGAGTTATTTAGGCATATGCTTCAAAGTTCTATGTGTATGAATATATTATGTTATGTATATATACTTTAAAACTACATTCTTGTTAATTTTTAATTACACTGTGATCAGATAATGTGATCTGTATATCAATTTCTTTAAATTAATGAAAATTTCTTTGTGACTTAACATTTGATGCACTTTGAAAATATTTAGTATTTACTTGAAAAAATATATTCTTTATTTGTGGGTGGAGTATCCACTAACAAGTTTGTTAATTTTGTGTTTAAATTTGCTAAGAGCTTATTAAAATTGATTTATCAATTTTTTTATAAAATTGTGTTAAAATTTTTCAGTTTAAGTTGTGAATTTGTCTATTTTTTCCTTATAATTCCACTTTGGTTTGTGTATTTTGAAAACAAAGGCGATATGAATTCATGGCTCTCATGTCTTGTGGTAAATTCTCCCTTCAGCTATTAATTACTACACCTCTATTGCTAGGCTTAGCTTTTGTCCTCAATTTCTTTTTTTTTTTTTTTGCCCAATGTTGATGCTGTGACACTGTTTTCTTTGGATGGTTTTAGCAGGTTATGTTTTGAACATTCCTTTATTTCTTGTTTTTGTTTTAGGTGCATCTCTTACAAGCTAAATATAGCTGGATTTTTCAAAATCAAATCTAACAAGCCACATCTTCTAATAGACATCTTCAGTCCATTTGGTTCTTCGTCCAATTACTGACAGATGTAGGACTTATTGTGCAATTTTTTAAGTTTTAAAATTTAAGTTCTTTTTTTCCACTTAGATGGCAGCATTCCATATGTCCTGTTATGCACCTTGCTTTTGATAGAATAGTACAGTGAGTATCACACAAAATTTACCACCGAACCCCTTTCAAGTGTGCCATTCAGTGTTATTAAGCACACTGAGAATATGGTGAACTACCACCACTGTCCACTTCCGGAATGTTCTCATCATCATTTTCTAACTCCCCTCCCCGCCCCCAGCCCCCGGCCCTCTAGACTACTTTCTGTCTCTGAATTTGCTTATTTCAGCAGTGTCACGGAAGGGAGTCATACAGCATCTGTCCTGCTGTGACTGGCTCGTTTCACTCGGCGTAATGTTTTTAAGATGCTGTGTGTGCTATAACGTTTCGGTACTGTGCTCATTTTCGCGGTTGATTAATATTCCTTCACGTGAGTGTGACACATGTAATTGTGTTTATCTGTCCGTGGACAGTTGGCTGGCCTTCATTTTTTGGCTGTTGTGAGTGACACTGGTTAAAGTTGTCTGAGTCGTGCTGTCAGTTCTTTGGGGATGTGTCTGGAATGGGCCAGCAGGTCCTGTGGTGATTGCATGTATAGAGTCTCCAGTCACAGCCGTTGTGCACTGCTACCTCGATTCACAAATTTAATTCCATGATCTTGTTCACAAACCAAGTTGGATGAAAACCAAATCCAATTCAATGATTAGTTTCTTCTTTTATTTCCTTGTACTGGGATTGAACTCCAGACCTTGTGCTTGGGAAGCAGCGCAAAGCCACTGAGCCACATCTCAGGTCCTTAATGATTAGTTTCAATGTCGATCTTGTGGAGAAATTTGATTCAGTTATTGTCCAGTTAGGATTGTGACCAGAAACATGGAAAGAAATAAGTTCATGTACCAAGGTACTACTGTACCATTAATATGCCACCAAAATGCATAAACCCATTTTATTTTGTGTTTTCTGTTTCCTGCTGTTCCCGTCTTCCTTTTGGCCAGTACATATGTGGAAAAATTTGCACTAATAGCAAAGCAGAGGAAGTTCAATGAGAGAATAATCAGGAACCCAACCCAGGAACGAGGGCATAGATCAGAGGTAGAGCCCCAAGATAAGGCAGGGACAGTGACAGTGAAGGAGAAACTCTGATTTAGGGATGTGTCCAACACATGTGGTGGCTTTTGTTCTTCAGTAGTGGAGGCTGAACCCAGGGTCTTCGCACTGAGCTTTATTCCTAATCTTTTTTTTTTTGAGACAAGATCTCTCTTTTGTAGTTTACACTGGCCCTGAACTCACTATGTAGCCCAGGCAACCCTCGACCACGAAGTAGTCCTCCTGCCTCTGCCTCCCGAGTGCTGGGATTACAGGCGTGAGCCACCACGCTCAGCACTGTGGTCTGTGGTACTGACTGCTGATGAGCATGAGTCACCACACCCAGCGTTGTTGTATGTGGTTACCGGGATCAAACTTAGGACCTTGCACTTGCTAGGCAGGCACTGGAACCACTGAGCTAAATCCCCAGCTCCCTAATCATTTTTTATTTTTAGAGCAGATCTCAGTAAATTTCCCAGACTGGACTTGAATTTGCAAGCCTCAGCCCCCCAGAGTGCTGAGATTATAGCAATGTGGCACCACGCCAGGGACATAGTGAAGTTTTCCCCTCTCATTTATTAATTCCCTCCACAAATATTCTAGAAAACCCATGGACTTCAGGTACAGGGAAGACTTCTGTGAGCAAAGATAATTCTGTTCCTCCTCTCAGGACCACCATCTCCTGAGGGGAGGAAGAGTCAGGGGTAAATGAGGAGAGAGTGGAGAAACAGCTGTGGGCTGAGCAGGCTGGGCATGGCGATCTGAGGGCTCCAGGTGGAAGAAGGAGCCAGCACAAGGTCTCATGCTACACAGGGAAGGTAGAGAGTCCTAGCATCAAGAAGGAGGTCGCTCCAGCGCTTGCAGTCCTGTTGATCCAGACGCTCCTCAGCTCACCGACAGCTGCGTGCTGTAAGCTGAGCCGCCGGGATGCGCAGTTAATACCACTGACACGCTGAACAGCGGTACAGTTTCTAGGGCACTTTCTGCTTGCAGAGCGCTTTGCACTACTGTGAAATGAAAAGATCGTAAATTAAACCCTCAGAAGCTGGAGACTGTATTTCTAAAATATGTTAAATAATCGGAATGTTCACTAGAAGGGGAATTAATAAATTCAGATATTGTTGGTGGAGAACACATTATGCAGCCATTATGATGGTATGTAAATCTATTTATATGCAAAACATTTAAATTGGTAAGTAATAAAAGCCAGCTGCCATGTCGATTACTTACATAGATATGTGTTAAAAGCCCACTGAGACAGGATGTAGATTATTTGATTTTTGCTTATGTGTGGTATATATTCAAACAACACATACAGACTTGTTTCAATCTGTACAGTTTTAGAGAAAGACTGAAATACGGTTCCTTGATCATTTCTAGGGAATGAAATTCTGAGTGATTATCATGTGTTTCTTTTTGCTTATTTGTATCTTTAAGTTTTTCTACAATAAGTATGCTTTACTTGCGTCAAGAATAAAAGCATGAAAAACTGAGCCAGAATCAGGGCACTGACTCACCGGCAGAAGTGGCGGAGCTGCCTCGCTGTGCTGGCGGGCGGGGTGCAGTGCAGCTCGGGAGCCTGAGGGGTACTGCACACGGCCAGAGCAGGTGGCTCTGGGACCCTGGGTGTCCGCCCTGCCTGAGGGTTCTCAGGTGTCAGCAAGGAGGTGGCTGCCTCCTGCACCCGCGAGGTCCCCGAGGGAAAGGAGGTCTGACACCAAGTTGAGTGTCTGGGAGAGGAGAAATGCCCAGGGCAAGTGTGGCACCTACACCAGCATGGTGCTGGGAAATTCTTTGTAATAGGGTTTTAGAGTCAAGCATGGAAAAGAGTAGATCAGGTGAAACAGGTTTTTTTTAAAAACTCACTATAAAGTGGAAAGCAGAATAGCAAGAGTTAACAAAACCGGACACAGAAGGGTAGAGCAAGAAGCATCCCTTGCCTGGACCTAGCTGAGTCAAATTCTAGATTTCCAGCTCTTCTCAGTGCTTGGAAAATACTATTTTACTGTTTTACACTATTTCTCACAAGTCGTCTATGTATATTCTCTCTTTCCTTAAGGTCTCCTTTGTGCCTTTGGATTTCCTTTTCATTTTTCTTTCTTGGTGTTCATTAAGTATCTTACATCTGAGGACACATAGTTCACTTCTTTTCCCTCCCTTCAGAGGTGCCTCCCTCTCCTTTCCTTCTGAAATGTTCCCAGCGTAGATCAGTCCTGTGGCCAGAGACTGTTCCTCCTGACCTCACCTCTTTCTCTTCCACCCCACCCAGTGCTGGGCATTGAAATCAGGCTTTGCACATGTTAGGCAAGTACTCTACCCCTTAGCTGCATTCCCCAAGTGTATACATTGTTATATCTTTAAACAAGGTCTTGCTAAATTGCCTAGGCTGGCCTTGAATTTGCAACCTTCTTGCCTCTGAGTCCAAGGTGGCACTGCTTATGGATATGTCTCGTCACACCAGGATTCACTTCCTTTTACTGTGTGTGTGTGTGTGTGTGTGTGTGTGTGTGTGTGTGTGTGTGTGTTGCCACAGACTGAGCCCAAGGTCTTTGCACTGACATGCATCCTCAGCCTTACACAAATTTATAAATTTTGAGATAGAGTCTTGGTAAGTCATTTAAATTGCCGTGCTGGGCTCAAATTTGCAGTCCTTCTGCCTTGACTTCTCAGAGTTCTAGGATTACATATTTTTAATTTCTTTACCTTTTGCCCTCCATCTTAATCTAATTTCTTTTCTTTTAGCTTATTCTCTCTTTTTGTACAAATTATACGTATAATCTAAAAACCAAACTATTGTATAAGACTGTGATCAAAAAATAATAGTAGGAGCCGAGGATTTGACTCAGTGGTTCCAGCGCCTGTCTTGCAAGCGCAAGGCCCCAGGTTTGATCCCCGGTAACCACATACGATACTGGGCATGGAGACTCATGCCCAGCAGCAATCAGTACCACATACCACAGTGCCGGGCGTGGTGGCTCACGCCTGTAATCCCAGCAGTCGAGAGGCAGAGACAGGAGGATTGCTGTGATGTGAGTTTGAGGCTGAGCTCGGGGCCAGCCTGAACTACAAAGCGAGACCCTGTCTCAAAAAACCTAAAAAAAGTAATCACTTGCCTCCCAAGTGCTGGGATGACAGGCGTGAGCCACCGTGCCCAGCACTGTGGTATGTGGTACTGGTTCCTGCTGGGTGTGAGTCTCCACACCCAGTATTGTATGTGGTTACCGGGGAATTGAACCCAGGCCCTTGCACTTGCAAGACAGGTGCCAGAACCACTGAACTAACTCCCCAGCCCCTCTTTGTGATTACTTTTTGTATCCTGGAATATCTTTTTATGCACTGTTTTCCTAAGCATGATCATCTTGTTTGATACATTTAGAAACTTTTCTTACTCTCCTTAAGGCCTTGAGTCTCCCACCCTGCTGGTTTTCTTTTTCCCACAGTCTGGGCTTCTGCATCCCGTCTGCTGCACTGGAAATCACTCTCCTCCTGCTAAGAGTCATGAGCTGAGTGGGCGGCTCTTCATGCCTTAACGGGGCTGTTCTCTGTGGCTTTGCCTGGAGTCATGTGACCACAACCTGTGTTTTGTGACATTTGCCTAAAGCTTGTCTTTTCTGCCAAGCAGAGTGTTTCAAAAAGGCTTTCTCCATTCTCTGCTAGAATTCTAGAAGTGGAGTAGGAGAAGAAACACACACCCTAGTTCCCAATATTTTTATCCTGAGAGCAATTTTAGCGTTTGTTTGTTTTTGTTTTGTTTTGTTTTGTTTTGTTTCTGTCACAGTGGCAGAGCAGCCACCAGACCTGGGAAACAGGACGGGCCCCCTGCACATAACAGCATCCCCTGCTTCTCTGATCCTCTCTCCCCTCTTCTTCCGCCTGGACTGACCCCGCCCCCACCCCGGCCCCCAAGTCTCCTGAAACCACCTCTCAGCTCTTTTGTGAATGTGAACCCCTTGGGTCTCACCCTCTGCTTTCCTCCTTGGAACTTTCTGCCCCTGTCTCCTGCCTTTGCCTCCACCCTGTATCTCAGAGGGTTCAGGAGACCGCGTGTTCCTCCCTGTCCCCAGAGGGGGATGTCCCCACTTTTACCTCTGGGGAGCAGGTTCATTTGTCCACTGGGAGTTGCGAGGCAGGGATCCTCATTGATGGTGGGGTGGGGTACCCTGGGCGCTGGACCACAGTGGCCCCTTCTGCAGCCTTGAATTGGTCTCCTGTCTCTTGCATGAGTAACCCGGGTCCCTAGGGAGATAGATAGATAGATAGATAGATAGATAGATAGATAGATAGATAGAT
>PVIR01019093.1:0-32432 GCA_004026965.1 Petromus typicus | reverse complement strand
AAAAAAAAAAAAAAAAACTGACAGTGTGGCTGCGAATTTCTGTGAAGAACTGAATTATTAGCTGTATGTGGTTAAAACCAAGGTATTTAAACTACATCTCAGTAAGGTTACTACTGTCTTTAAAGTGCATACAGCAAGTTTCCCTAAGGAAGGTGTGCTGGACAGATGACAGGACTTATCTAGGCTGAAGGCACACTACAGCCTCCCTGCCTGGTAGTACCCAAAGCCTAGAGCCTGTGTAGGTGGCCAGGGTCAGAAAAGCCAGGTGTCCAGGCCAGCCAAGCCTTTCCTGTGACTCAATGACAGCGTCATGCTGCAGCATGTTTCTTGGAGAACAGTGAATGGAGGTCTATGGAGCGCATGTAAAGGAGGTCCTGGTACTAAGAGTTGCCCACCAGCTCGGGGCTGTGAGCAGACTGGCCCTGACTCCTCAAGGCTTTCTTAGAGTAAGGCCTATTATTAGGGTTGTAGCTTCTCGCCCAATCCCAGATAAAACCCACCAAAACACATGCACACACTATGACCATTCTGTTCCTCAGTACCAAAGTTTTCCAGATTTGGCCTTTATCTATCATACTACCCAGGCCTGGACAAGGCCCAGACAAGCAGGCTGAGTTCTTTCTTGAGCTAATCTCCTGTGTGCTGCACTGAGGGTCTGGTACCACCCAACAAGACTCAGTGACACTTCATGGCAACCCCTCCAGGTCACCACAGGGTTTCTTATAACTTTCCTTCTGCTTTTCCCTTAGTTTCTGCTATTTAGTGATGAGACTATTACAACAAACTTATTTTAAAACAAACACATGTGAGGGCCGGGGATTTAGCTCAGTCGTTCCAGCGCCTGTCTTGCAAGCACAAGGCCCGGGGTTCGATCCTCAGTAACCACATACCATACTGGACGAGCAGACTCACACCCAGCAACAATCAGCGACACATACCATAGTGCTGGGCATGGTGGCTCATGCCTGTAATCCCAGCACTTGGGAGGCAGAGGCAGGAAGACTGCTCTGATGTGAGTTTGAGGCTGAGCTCAGGGCCAGCCTGAACTACAAGGCGAGACCCTGTCTCAAAAAAAACCCACACATTTGGGCCGGGGAGTTAGCTCAGTGGTTCCGGCGCCTGTCTTGCAAGCGCAAGGACCCGGGTTTGATTCCCCGGTAACCACATACCATACTGGGCATGGAGACTCACGCCCAGCAGCAACCAGTACCACATACCACAGTGCCAGGTGTGATGGCTCATGCCTGTAATCCCAGCACTTGGGAGGCAGAGGCAGAAGGATTGCTGTGATGTGAGTTTGAGGCTGAGCTCAGGGCCAGCCTGATCCACAAAGTGAAACCCTGTCTCAAAAAACCACACATTTGAGAAAAGTGTAAGAAAACATTACAAAACCTATTTATTTCCTGCTTCATATAAACTGATGTAAACAGGAAGTTTTTATCTACCTCTGCAAAGACTTTCAAAGGGCTAACTAAAAATGCTGGCACTAAGACTTGGCAGATGAACACAAGTCAACACAACTGAGAGGACCTAATCCCATATCTCACATGACATATTATTTCCAATGATCAAGAGCCTCTCTAGGACGTAATACCCATCAGCAGCAAGATACCCACAATGAGAAAAGGACTTTGCAGCCTGCTATGTACTGAGCTTCTACTGCTCCAGGCAATGGAAGACAGCTCAGAGTCACAAACAACAGGGACAAAGCTGGCTTTCAACAGGAACCAACCAACATTGGGCTGCAGTCCAAAGCCTGCATCTGAGTGATAGGAGCTCACCTAAGGGGCAACCTGCTGCACAGTCCCTCCCTCAGAGTTCATCAGCAAGGCCATCTCACTTTCCCTAATACACTGAAGCCTGAGGCAGGAGTACTGTAAGTTTTAGGACAACATGGGGCAACTTAGCAAGACTCTGTCTGAAATAAAAAGAAAAGATGGGGCTGAGAATGCAGCTCAACGGGACAGCAATTTCCCAGCATGTACAAGATTCATACTCCAGTACAGGATGGACTGCTGAAAAGATGCCATTACCCATTCAAATCTTTCAAAAGCATTCATTTTAATACCTAAACTTCACACAAAACAGAAAAGTTATGCTGTTGAAAATACTACAATCTGAAAAATTTTCCTTTCCTCCCACTCTTAATTTTATGAAAGGAAAATCTAAAAGCCAGTTTGATGAATACAAGACAAGTCTCCAAAATTCAACACAATGTACAGCCAGTTGTCTTCTCGTGTAAGCCACATGTTCTAGGCATGATGAACATGGTTCATGTTCATAAAGGTCAGTAGACACAGGACATGAGGGGAATGCAAGGGGAAGTCCAGCCCCATCACTTGTTTGCTGGTTCCCAACATGTTCCCAGACAATGCTGACTGTATTGTGATGCTCAGAAAGGGCCAGATGTGAGCAGGCAACAAAATGAAAGAACCAATACTTCTAATTCCAGTAGAAACTTCACCATCCAGAGACTTCTGCCTGAAAGACATAAAGTGGGTAAGGACTCAGAAAATCCAAAGTGACCATCTGTGGCCTTGACCCTGCCTTTAAGACTTACCTCCTCCACTCCATCTGCCATTAGCAGCATATCAAAACCAATTCAGAACCCAGAACACTATCACAGCAACAGCATTAAAAGGTACATATTTTAAAACAAAGGCTCTGTCCCATTAGTAAGCAAAACAAAAAGAGAGGAAGGTGCATCTTTGAACTTCACCTTCATGAAGTACAAGCATGAGCACATATGCACACACAGAGGGTAACTTCTAAAAGAGTGCACATACACTGTCCAGTGGATCTGTTAAATATGCCCACGAATAAAGAGGAACTGAAATAAATCTATTCTCATTCCATAGCTAGAGACTTGCGCTCAGAAATGATAACTGATATGCTGACAATCACAAGAGGGCCCTATAAACAATCTGAAAACCCACCTCTATTCCTGGCCTGAGGAAGTACAGGAGGTGAGAACCAGCCTGGAGCAGAGGAAGTAGGGTAGAACCAATAGGCATGATGCAGTAGTCAGCTCTGGTAAAGGGCCAGACCCAAAGTCATACCTGCAAAGCCCAGGTACCTGAGAAGAGCCTTCAGTGATCGAAGATGGCTGTCAACAAGACCAAGTAAGAACCTAGAAAGTTTCTCACCAACTGTGCAAGTATCACTCTTACTGTAAAATTTCTGATCTGTACCTTTGTTTAAATGGGACGTTCACAACTTACAAACAGTGGAGGGATTGACGGACGGATGGATGGATGGATGACTGAGACAGGGTCTTGCTTTGTAGTTCAGGCTAGCCCTGAGCCTACTATGTAGCCCAAGAAAGCCTGGAACTCACAGCAATCCTCCTGGCTCTGCCTCCTGAGTGCTGGGGATTACAGGTGTGAGCCACCACACCTAAGATTGTGCTATGTGGTATTGACAGCTGGTGGGCATGAGTCACCACACCTGGCATTGTATGTGATTACCAGGGATAGAACTTGAGACCTTGAGCTTGTAGGGCAGGGGCCAGAACCACTGAGCTAAATTCCTGGCCCTGGAAATATGTATTTATAAAAAATAAAGACAAAAAAAAAAAAAAAAAAAACCACTTATCACTTGTTCTTAGTAAGTCCAAGAGACGTGCTCTGTCAGCAAGTCCAGTTCTCTGGACAGCAGGCTCTTCAGGGCCAGATATCGCTAAACTTTGAGGAAATGGAGGCCAGGAGCCTGGAAGATTACACAAAAGAGTGTTTTCAACCCAACACTTCCACTCAAATGTGAACTCTAAAAAGACGGTAGTATGTGTGGTGTGCAATTTGGGGTCCCCAAAAGACAGTGCACATAAACAACAACAGACGCTTGGTTGTCACCTCCAGAATAGCTGCTGTTTCCTTGAGTCCAGGAGCCCCCACCATCCTAAAACAGTGACAGCTGTCATCCACAGGACATGTTCGATTACTAAAGTTCAAGTTCCAGGTTTAACACCTCTGTTCTCACAATTTGCCACGAAGTGACCACAGGGCACAGTGGAGGAAGAGAAAGGTGGGATGGCAGAGCTATGTTGGTACTGGCAGGAAAGGATTTGCACCAGACCCAAGAATGTACTCCAGGAGACAGGACAAAGGGCACAAACATTTTCATGACAAGGATTCTCCTGAGAGCTATGAGAGCAGCTGCTATGGACACAAGCCAACTTGTCAAGGAATACATGATGGGACCGTAAAAACTATGTCCTGGCCAGCTGCAGACATCTCACAAGGAACCAAGAAGCAGGTGACACAGAAGAATGCACTGCTGAAGGGAACTAAATATGGTGTTGCTCCATAGAAAACAGTGCAGAGGTTCTTCAATTAAAAATATAGTGCCACATGTTGCAGCAAGTCCATTTTTGGGTACCCAAAAGAACTAAAAGCAGGGCCCCAGAGAGACACTATATTCCAACATTCACAGCTAACTTAGCAGATTCCCAATTGCTGGTTCCAGTGCTCATTGACAGATGGATAAGAGGGTGAGCAAACTATCCAACAATAACTGGGGCTCAGACACTAAAAAGAAGGAAATCTCAGGGCGCCCAGGATACTTGGTGAGCTTTGAGGACCCTGTGCTAAGTGATGTGTGCCAGTCAGAGCAGAAGCACAATCTCACATATCTGTGAGGATTGCAGAAACAGACAAGTGCAAGAGGGAAAGGCCCAAAGTGGGTCTGCCAGCATTTGATGCCTCTGTTAAATGCCCCAGAGACAGCAGGAAGGGACCACAGTGCTAGACAGCCCATTCTCAGGTATCTTCCTTTCTGTTTTTATATAACATGGAATAAAGTAATGAAAAATAGTGAACCTTTCTAAACACAAAACAGACACAATTACTATGCTTGACTTCTGGAATCCTTTAAAACAGTCATGAATGTTTTCTTGTTCTTTTTAATGGAGAAGTTGAGGCACCAAACTGACCTTAAACTCAAGGCCATGGGTGAAAGATGTGAGCTCAGTGACCAGCATGGCTACTGAAGATGCTACATCCATCCTAATCAGAGCCACATGCAAAAGACCAGGGAACTATGGTCCTTCTCCTCCTGCTAGCTGTGTTACTATTGTACACTCTCAGATTACCTGCTGACAAGCGTCCACAACTATCGACATGCACAACTTCAAAGTGCATCCAGAAGGAGCTTGCCTGCGCAACTCCTCTCCAGGCTCAGTCTCAGGTCAAATCAGAGCACTGGCCAGGCCAAAGCTAGAGTGGGTGGAAAGGGCAAAGGCAGGGGTGGAGGAAGGGAAATTGCAGTCAGTATGCAGCACAGGACAGAGCACATTGGCTACATGCCCAGAACCATCCAGACAAGCAAGCCAGTAGTCCTAATGTTGGGCTGAAGAGCAGGTGTTCAGAACAAGAGGAGTACCAACTAGACACTTGGACTTTAACATATTTCCTCTCTGACCACCAAGAATCTCTACGGAGTTGAGGTGGAGGCTGCCCAGGTGGGAGGTGGTAGTGAGATCAGCCTTGGAAAGACAGAGAGACTCTAAAAAGATGTCCAGATGCTATATGAAGCATCAGACAACAGGATACTCAGTGCCGGGTGTGGAAGTTCACCTTTAAATAGGTGACCAGCATGGCTACTGAAGATGCTACATCCATCCTAATCAGAGCCACATGCAAAAGACCAGGGAACTACCCTGACAACCCAGAGCTCTTCAATGAGGATTCAGAGCCACCAGCCGTCTTCTATACTCTGTCAGATAGGCATGCTGTCCAGAACTGCTAGACTGTGGGGTTGCTAATCCAACTTAACTCTTCATGTTTCACTTCAGTTTAGGGGCAGGGATGTAGCTCAGTGGCACCACGCCTGCCTAGCAAACACAAGGTCCTGAGTCTGATCTCCAGTATACCCCCCAAAAAAATTTCAGTTTCATATGTGGTTTCAGTTTTTTTTTTTTTAATCTCTTAAGATTTCTGAAACATCACTCATTGTCATTTTAACTTTTACAAGTAAAAAGAAAAGGATACATAGTTCAATAAAAACAGACATTAAGCAAGGAGATACAGAGCAACCCTATAATCTCTGCTACCCAGAAGGCTGATGCTGGAGGAACAATTGTGCACAGGAGGTCAAGCCTGGCCTAAGAAATCTCACTGGATACTGTTTATGTTAGTAGTCTAATGGAGCAAACACTTCTCCAGTGCTACAACATCTCCACCCCAGGAGGATACATACTAATTTCCCAGGCAAAGCCAATCACCAATCCATTTATTTGGTGAAACAGCATGTAATTTAACATCAATCAGCTTACAGTGGAGAAAGCAATTATCAATGATCCAAATCTTTCAACTGAAGCACATTTCTCCTAAGCCTACATCCATGGCCGTAACATTTACTGAGGACAGATTTTCTGTCCTTTGGATTTGACATTAGCAAAGACCTCTCAGTGAAAACCAGAAAAGTGCTCTGCCCTGCACAAACCACAGTTGGCACGAATGCTGCCACCACAACAACACAGGTTCGGACTGCTCCAGCTCCTTCTTACTACTGGTGTGGAGATAAGAGTGCCACAGCATCCTTTCTACCTAGTCTAGTCGATGGACAGCTCTTCAAAGAGAGTTACCCATTCTGCATGGAGGAGCATCACATCAACTTGACACTGAAGTGCAGCTCGCCACGTGATTCCACGGCTCTGGCTGCTGTGTTGGATGTTATAGGCTCAACGATTCAGGGGGTCCCACCTTCCAAGCCATAGTTGTCAGGCACAACTGTCTGACTTCTGCCAGGGGATACCAGCTTACTCTGGCACTGCCCATTTCCATATCTCCACAAAGAGCTTGAAGCTGAATGGTTTCATCATTCCCAACCATTTTCATATTCAAGTCTCAAAGCCAGTGGTGTGAGACATTTGCATTTTCAACTATACTACCTTCTATGTGATGCAGAAAGATATCATTTACTTTATTCTTATTGCAAAACCCTAAGAACAATTGTCAGAGATATCCAAATCAACACCACATATTTTTATCAGTTCATGAATGGTCATTTAAATATTCACATTATGAGATCCTTAATAATATACCATATGCCTTGAAATGTTTGGAAGATTAACGGGCCACAGGAACAAGAGTCAATGCTATTATTTTTCAAAGAGCGTAGTTCCACTGACCACCAGGCACACAGCCCTGATGTAAGTCTGGGAGGACCACGCCCTAGACAGTCACTGCCAGGCTGTGCTTAAGGTGCCAGCACCTATATTGCAGCAAACATCAAGTTGTGCCCTGTGTGTGCATAAGAATGCACCACAGAGCTCCAGGAAAAGCCACAGAGTCAGATCCACCATATACTTCTCTCAGTGCTCCTTTTCCCTCTCAGACACGTTCCTGTTTCTGCAGGGGACCAGCAAGCCTCAGTAAATGCAAAGGTTTTCTCTTGAGTCCAGTGTGTGACCAGGCTAGGACTCCACCAGCTGTATGGGGTGGAGTTAAAGCTACAGGCTCCTCGGGCCGGGGAGTTAGCTCAGTGGTTCCGGCGCCTGTCTTGCAAGCGCAAGGGCCCGGGTTCGATTCCCCGGTAACCACATAACAATACTGGGTGTGGAGACCACACCCAACAGCAACCAGTACCACATACCACAGTGCCGGGGGTGGTGGCTCACGCCTGTAATCCCAGCACTCAGGAGGCAGAGGCAGGAGGATTGTGATGTGAGTTGGAGGCCGAGCTCAGGGCCAGCCTGAACCACAAAAGCGAGACCCTGTCTCAAAAAACCTAAAAAAAAAAAAAAGCTACAGGCTCCTCAAATCTGCTTTGGATGGAACTGAGGTTGGTCTAAACCAGCAGTTTGAGCAGGTCTCAGAACTGAACTGTCAGTCCCGCTACATAGTAAATTATTTCCACCCAGGCCAGGCTAGCATCTAGGATCCATCTGCTCCAGTACTGACAGTTCCTCCATATTTTTTCAAGTGTAGACAGGGCTCTGGCATCCTGGATAAGCACCCACACTTTCCTATGGCTCTGAAACCCTTTTCCCAAAGCACAGAGGGCTCTCAGCTATACAGAGTCACTATCTTTGCACTCTCCCCAAGAAACCCTACAAATCTCTCTTCTTTCCCAAAGGCAGCACAGACAGGATGGGGGAGGGGGATATGGCTTAGTCTCATTCAGTTTTGCCAGCTGTAATTCTCAAAGGACAGGCAAAGGCTACATGGCAGCAATCATGTTTAGGTAAAGTGATCATTTCCACCATAATTCAACTTTGCAACTGATGGCTCGTACCAATTCATCTAGTTTATGTTCCACAGTTACAATAAGAACACAAGCAAGTGTTACCTCCTTTGGTGTGATAAAATCTGAAATAGCATGCACCACAGGAAGAACTCCAGCTAGTAAGAACAGCCAGTTCTGCGGAGCCACTCAGGCCCCCATCACCAAATCGCTGCCCAAAAATGCCTTTTCCAAACTCAGGGATCACAGAGCATAAAAATAATGACTGAAGATTCAAGGGAGAAGAAAATAAATATATATATGAATTTTGAAAAGTAATTCTATTTATTTTTGGAAAAAACAAAATGCACGCTGTGCAAGTGGACAAGGAGCTCAAAGTATCAAGGGGACGAAGTGCCAAGACTCTGCCCTCTTAGTCTCATGGAAGCCAACAGGACAAGCACTCAGCTATAGGAAGTGTACATGAGGCAGGTCCTCAAACGCCCTTCAGATTTGTTTCACAAAGTTCTCCAAATATTTTGCTGAAAGATTTAAAGATGCAAGTTTCAACAGAAGAACCAATTCTCTGCCCAGTTTAACCTGGGGGTTAATAAATAAGTTTTTCTCAAATGCCAACTCCTTTGTTCTTTTTCTACTGCAGTAACCATGACACAAGTACAAACACCACCCCAACAGCCCACTCTACCCTTTTCAGGAACCTGGGGCATGGCGGAACCTGATACAGCACTCTGGAGGAAGGAAGCCTCCTACTCAACCATTCCAGACACACACACATGCACATGCAAATCACATGGCCAACCAGACCTGGCACCCTGGAAGCAAAACCAAAAGCGGAGACTGGGGAAAGGCTTGGGAGAATCATGCCCTAAAAGTACAAGTGCACCATCAAATAGACAACTGGAAGTCTGAATAAAACAATAAATAATTGATAAATGTAATTCAAATTCAACTGAAAGCCAAAACTATCAGTGTTTACTGAAAACATGCAATTTTTCAGATGAAAGAGTCTGAGAGGAAACACATACATTTGCATTTCAATGTTCTTTCATTCTACCAACTGAAGCGGTCTCTACATTTATCCTGTATCTTAATAATGCACACCAATTTGGTATTTATGCTTAAATGGCAGTCAACCAAAAGTTAAAACTTAGGGCTGTACAGGCCAGGGATTTAGCTCAGTGGTTCCGGTGCCTGTCTTGCAAGCACAATGGCCAGGGTTTGATTCCCCAGTAACCACATCCAATACCGGGTGTGGAGACTCACGCCCAGCAGCAATCAGTACCACATACCACAGTGACGGGCATGGTGGCTCATGCCTGTAATCCCCAGCACTTGGGAGGCAGAAGCAGGAGGACTGCTGTGATGTGAGTTTGAGGCTGAGCTCAGGGCCAGCCTGAACTACAAAGCAAGACCCTTTCTCAAAAACAAAACAAAACAAAACAAAACAAAACAAAACAAAACAACCTTAGGACTGTAAAGTTCTAAAATCCTTAAAGGAAAAACTAAGGATGCTAACAAATCTTTGTCTAGTCTCTAGGGCAACAATGCATAGTTTCTACACCTTCTATTAAATTCCTGTGGAATCTCTGTAGAGCCCAGCTCATTGTTACTACACTACCAGGCCTCAAAGATGGCCTCAGGCCCCTACCTGTGCTCTCCTGGGACACCTGGACTTACATGCAGGAAGCCTGAGCCAGACAACTACAATAGAGATTCTCTAGAACTATTGGTTTAGACTAGCCTCAGAAACGACCTGGGGCAAAACCAACAGAAAAACCTCTCGTGCAATGTTAGATTACGGAAATCACTACTATCCTAAAATGTTAAGTTTGGGATGGTTTTGTTACATAGTAGTAGACAAGAGATACACATATCCTTCAAGATAACATTTGAAATATGAAAATTGTGAGATGCTACTTAAATACATTTAACTCAACATAGTTCAGCCTTCATGTGCATTTTCCTTCCCATTTAGCCCTTCAAATGATACTGAGAAACCAGTGTGATGGCTCATGCCTGCACACCCAGCACTCTGGATTCCTTTAGGTCAGGATTCCAAATCTGAGCCCAGCCAGGGCAACTTAGTGAGACACAAACTAGACATTCTATTTGACCTAGGTATCTGAAGATATCATATTACAGTAATATATGCACACCCACGTTTATAGCAACACAACTCACAATTGTTAAATCTTGGAAGTGGTCTATATATCTATTAACAGATGAGTGAATAAAGAAAACGTGCTATTTACACACGATGGAGTCCTACTCTGTCATAAAGAATGATAAACTTCAGTCATATGTAGGAAAATGGATGCACCTTGAAACCATAATATTGTGAAATAGATCAGACAAACAAGCTTAAATATCAATCATATGGTTTCTCTTTTATGAGAAACTCAAAACATAAATAAAGAGCTAAATACAAGACAGGAGGGAGGTGGGTACTTCTCCAAATAAGGAGACCAAGAAACAGAAATAAGTATGTATTACGTGTATGTACCAACTGCCCACAAGGAAAGTCATCATTATCCACTGCAAAAATGTACCAGTAAAAACAAAAGGGCCAGAGAGGTAAGCTAAGTGCAGCTATAAAATCTGTTTTATAAGAAACAAGTCTGGAAGGGTAAGAGTTAAAAAAATTTTTTTAATTGTTAAAAGAGTTTCAAAAGTGACAAAAATCTTCTGCCCTCCTCAGCTCTCTACCAATGATGGAATCTGCTGGCTGGATGGAAAGGGGTAATTCTCTCCCAAGCCAGGGCCCTGAACAAGCCAGGGAAGTGCTCTGCCACTAAGCTTATAGATATGCCTGGCCCTGGAGAGATGAATTGAGTGGCTGAAAGACCTGAAATAAGAGAAAGCCCCCAGACCCACAACTGGTTTCTGGAGAAAAAGACATGGAAACGGAATTCTAAAAGCCTCAGCTTCCATTTCAATGAGTATGTACTTGTAAACCCCGGAAAATCTTCAGTATTATAAAACCACAGTTCCTAAAGCATCATAAATATAAAATTTGCTAGTATTTTCATCATAATTCAACAGATTTGTGAAATAACTTGAGGAAATGCAGAGGACAAAGTATACAGCTATCCCCGGAGACACAAAAGCAAGAACCTCTGAGAGATATTACAAAGCAACCAGGGAACCCCAGATGAGATAGATGCATCTATGTGATCATTCAGCAGAGTCCTATGCTGCAGAGACAGCTGGTCAAAGTGAAGTGGCTCCAGGACTTTCTTAACGAGTTTTTACAGTACCTCTTTGCTCTTAGCCTGTACCTGTCTGAATGACCAAGAAGCAGACATGTTCACTAAGAAAGGAGTGGCAAAGCCACCTGCACCTGCTACCCATGAACCTGCTCCCAGGGTCCATGCGTTAGGACCAGCCTCAGGGTCTTCACAGGAACCATCTTCCACATACACTGAGCCAAACTGCCTGAAAACAGCACAAATTTATTAAAGAAGGCAGCATCCCTCTCTGTCTTCATCTCCTGCTCCACCTGAGTATGCCACATGATGCTGAGATCTGCTCTCCCTGGGGCACAGCAGCCATGAGATATAACCCATAGTGCTTCCAGGGATACCCATGGCAAATAGTTCTGCAGAGGGTATGATGACAAGCACTGTGCCTTCCAAGTCACACACTATCTCTGTCCCTCATCTTTACTGTAGCATGAACAATCCTTTAAGAATGTGGAAGCATCCTGAGTGAGCTGGGTGTGCAGACGGAGTACAGGCTGGGAAGGGTCTACAGGCTGCACTGCACTGGCCCAGGACTTGAATTTAACCAGGCACATAGCTTAATGCCTGGCTGTGGCCGTCCTCTGCTAGGGTGCCCTTTTCCATGACAAATGTCAAGGGATTCCTGCTTCACTCCCCTCTTTCCCTGCTGCTCTCGTATGAGTGGGAGCAGGGGCTTCTGTGCAACAGGCAATTAAATCCACATTAGCCTGTATGTTCCCACCTCCCTCATTTCATCTGACAACACAACAAGGTCCACAGCATGTGTGAGCTCCAAACTCCTACAGGGGTAGGTGATGCCCAGGGTGAAACCTTTAGGCTGTATGGGCTACCAAAAGCTATCTGAAACCATTCCACAGAGCAAGGTCACCATGCCCACAGCCAGGAAGTGCTGCCAACACTTCTCTGGAGAAAGGCAGAGACTGGTCAGTGTGACCAACCAGCAGCCTGGCAAGCAGAGCTCCCCAAACACCTCATGAACACGCAGGTGCTATACCACAGCCTAGTCCTGACCCCATATTCTTCACCCCCATTCCCCATATTCAGCCTCTCCTCAGCCCAGCAAGTCTACCTTGCTTGGAGGTCTCCAGAAAACATCCACAGCACAAAACTTCTCTGCCAAAAACGGTCACAGAAACAACTCCAACTACAAACAACTGCAGCTTCTGCACACACGGGTGCAACACCCACTGCCACTGTTATGTGCAGGGTCAAGGTTGTGCTATTGCCACCCAAAATCTGTGTATCTACTTCAAGTGCTATAGATTTCACACACCAAACAGCATGAACCTGGGCAATTATCTGGGGAGGGTCAAGAGCAGTGTGTGTCCTCGAAAAAGATTGCTTCTCATTTCCTGTTTTGGACTAAAAACAATTATGTTTCAGGAAAATGACATTAAAACTGTAATTGCAA
Organism: Petromus typicus; assembly: GCA_004026965.1. Lineage (NCBI taxonomy): Eukaryota > Metazoa > Chordata > Mammalia > Rodentia > Petromuridae > Petromus > Petromus typicus. Next base: position 19,595 of record PVIR01019093.1, on the reverse strand, counting down.
ATACACTTTTTAAATCCCCACTCTCAGTCTTACTAAGCATAAAAGGAAAGAGCTTACTATGTTCTTGTCAGCCTTACTGGTACTTCTCTGCTATGCTGCATGTCTTTGGGATCCAAGAGGAAATTCCAAACTTACTATCTGCTCTTTAGAAATCATACTTGCAGCAAACTAGTGTATTTATGTAAAAGGCCACATTTATGTGGATTTTGGTTTTGTTCATAATGCTCACACTGTTCAGGGGTTTGAGCATGAAGTCCTAAATCATAACAAATTCCAATTTACTTTGTCCTAATTATTGCTTCTACAGTCTTTTGTCTAAAATCAAGTGTACTATGTCCAAATTACACGTTTTCACCTCACTTTTGTGTAGCATTTTTTTCTTACTCTCACTTGAAAAGAAAACATACAACAATCAATTCAAAATTCTTGGAACAAGGAGGTGATGGGAGCTGGGCATGGCAGTGTACACCTGTAATCCTAGCACTTGGGAGGCTAAGGCAGGAAGATCACTTTGAGTTCAAGGCAAGCCTGGGCTTCATAGTGAATTCAAGGCAGCCTGAAATGCATAGCAAGAGCCTGTCTCAAAAATACCCCTCCTAAAAAGGGAGAGAAGGCAGCAACAGAAAGCTCTTTTGCTTGTCCAGGTAAGCAGACAGCTACAAAGTAAGAGAATGGGAAGACATCCCAAGGGCATCTAGCATATCTCCAGAATAGACTGTCGCTTTCCACCCCTATCCTCAAATACTCCTCCAGAACAGACACCTCCTTTAGATCAGAGCCCTGGTGCCCAACCTGAAGAGGTTTACTTAAAAAAAAAAAAAAAAAAATTGAGTCTCTCATCTCCCAGAGTCAAAAGCTATGGTGGTGCAGCAACCCACAACTTAGGTGTATGCCAAAAAGAAACAGAAATATATCCACACAAATCTGTGCATGCAAACATTCACAGCAACTCCATTCATAATAACCAAATAGAGAAAAAAGTCAGGTGTTCACCACTGATAAAAAGACAAACAGAATGTGGTGTGCCCATGCAGCAGAACACAACTCAGTCATACATGGAACCAAGGTGGACTGTGAGGACAGGGTACTTGCCAATAGGTAGAAGGACACCCCAAGGGCACCTAGCGTACAGATGTGACTGTGATAGGTGTGAGTTAAAAAACAGTTGTGAACCAGACCTCAGTGGTGGAACACTGTGTAAAGTTCTGGGGTCAGTGTCTGGCAAACAACAAAAGCACAAGTTTTCAACAACAGCAGGTGGGATCCTTCTGATCACTGCGTTGTGCTACTGTCTTCACTGTGGTGCTAAATTTACATACATGATAGAAATGCACAAAACTGCACAGACAGACAGACACACACCCCTACCTGAATACAAGGAAACTGAGGCCATCCAAATGAAATCATAGCATTATATAATGCCACTATCCTGGCTGTCAAATTGTTCACAGTATAAAATATTAATCGCTGGAGAAAGGGAAAAGTGAACAAGGGATTCTTGTGCAGTGCTTCTCACATCTCAGAGGAACAAATAGAGATAGAACCTAACAGTGTCAGCTGCCTGGCCCAAGAAATGCAAGAACAATAAAGGCACCAGCTTTAAAGTCTATTAGAAAGACCACTGAAATATCTTTTGGTAAAATGAATGGGTATCTGAGAATTACTGTAATAACCTCAAATTTTGATTATTTTATGGGAAAGATTGGAGAGTTCAGAGGATCAACATCATGATCTTGCAAATGCAAGGAGGCAGTGGTGCCAATGAGCTAAAATCCCAGCAGAAAATAAATTTTTTAAAAACATAGAAAGTTTAAAAAATATTATTATTGAAATTGGACATATAGGACACAATTTTCTCAGATTTCAGGCATGTTTGAAAATATTCTAAAAAAGAACACTAAACAAATATTTAAATTTTCTGTGTTAATAATCTCATCATGTCTGGGGCTCACTGTGCTCGCACACTTGGCTGGAAGTCTACAGATAGCACTGGGGGGTCCTGAGTGACGCAGTCTGCCTTAGGGAGGACCACCCACAGAACACAGTCAGTATACACACAGTACATGTACACCCACAGCCACACATACAATGACACAGTAAGGCTGGGAAAGCCAAGGGAGCCACAGTAAATATTTGCATGACACGAAAGGCATTTTCAAGTATCCTGACTCATTATCATCATCATCATCATCATCATCATCATCATCAAAAAGACTCTCTGTCACATTTCAGGACACTGGGCATTAAATAAAGAGCTTCTGCCGAGTGACATAATGAACACAAAAGTTACGAAAGGGCTCCAAAGATTATCCTCCACACGGGAAATTAAGCAACTTTTCCAAGGTTCTAAAGCAAGTTAATGGTTGAGCTTGAACAAAACAAAAACCCAGACATTTCGAAAATAAGTGGTACTGTGTGTGTTTGCAATCCACATGCTTATGTTCCCTGCAGGGAATGAGTATGTTTGCAGAGCACATCGGAATCATTTTCTTCATCACATTACTCCCCCCCACCTCTCCATCTCTTGATCCCCTTCTCTTCTGCAAAAGATTTATGTCTGTTTCCTATTATCTTTTATTTTGTTCTTCATTTATATTTGGAGTTTCTCATATAAGAAAAATCATGCAATTAAAAAAAAGAAAGAAAATAAGTGGTAAGACTGCAAGATGGAACCAATATTCATCACACTAATACTAGAGCCCTCATGCTTACTAAAGTTGTACTCTCTCAAAGTGAAGGAAGATCAACTTCAAAGCAGGCAAGAAGACACACAGCAAGCTATGGTCCTTCAACCTATTGTGCAGAACCCAGGGATTCTCTGAGCCACAGCAGAAATAAGCTCTGCAGAGTGGGTGGCAGGTGGGATGCTAACTATAGCACAAGCATCCCCAGAAATGACCAGAATCCCCAGAACTACCCCTTCTCAACTGCTGCAGAGAGAAAGCACCAGCAAAAACTAAGAGTGGCATCAGAAATTCATGTTCCCATGAGTTTCTCTGCTTCACAAAATCAAGCCCTGTGTAACTCTTGTAACCTGCAGGCCCATGAGAACACTTTAGGAACATAGTCCTGTCTGAGCATACTCATTCCACACTATTTTCCTACTTATCCAGGAAAATCCTGTAACCTAGTGCCCAGGACCACCTCGCATATGTAGGTGCTGTCACACAAGTATCTTTATAGTCACTTTTGACAAGGCTGCCACTAATCACATCTGCCTGACTCTTGAGACAGAAGACGGGTCTCGGCAAATGGTGTAAATCAGTCAGGCTTAAAGTAAACAATGGAGTAAACTATGACAAGACCTGTCAGCTTTTTCCCTCTATCTGAGTGCTGAAGAAGGAAAGCACCACATATCATTCCAGGCTATTCTTCACACTATGCAGAAAGAGCTCTCCAGGAAACAGGGCATGATGCTCAGATCGAGCATGGCCTTAGTTTCTGACAAGACCCTATACCAACATCCCCAAAAACCTCACCCACTGTTCCCTTTCTTGTCCTTGTCCCACCCAGTAGGGGCTGGTCAGTCAGGGCCCCTTGGGTCTGCCTTGACTCTTCCCTTCCATGGCTCCATTCTCAGCCAAACAAGCCTACCAGCATCCCTTACTCATGCTTCAGACTACACTTGTATGAAGTCTCGCAGAAAGCATCAAGATGTGCCTCCACCCTTCTCAAAGCCTTGTCTTATTTATTATACAGTGTTCTTCTCTCAACACCTGCAAACTACATGCACCTTCAGACTCCCCTCTTCTCATTCTCTGAAGTGATGTGTGAACTCCAAGGGTTAGAGAGCCTGCACACTTAGTATCTAGCAATTATTCCAAAAAGAAAGGGTTGAGGGCTACTGGTCAGGATCTGCAAAGGAGGCCACTTCTCTCCTTTAGGTTGGTGGAGATTTGTTTTTCATCCATACTTCTCCAAAATAAGAGTAGGGGAAACACACAAGTGTAAGTGAATGGAAGGGAGAGGGGGTGGTATCAAAGAGATGAAAATTTTAAATTTATGCCAGACAATTCTTTTTAAAAACATGACTATCAGACTTTAAATTTTCATAGTATTTTAACAGAATCTGCTGTATTTTCTGCTTAGTGATGCTAGTAATTCTGTTCATCTAAAATGTATTCCTTGTAAGTGAAGTTTTCCTGGAAGTCAATCATACTCCTCTGTTCACTGTCTGACTAGCGTCAACAGAGACTGTATGTCCAGGTAAAACAAGGAACTTTGTATTCCTCATGTTCCGTGTTCCACTCTTCTGCCATAGAATGAAGCAGAACAGAAAGTTTGCCATGCCCTACTCTGTCACAGCCATTCTGAACAGGATTCGGCACCGAGGACAGCCCACTGCCTTAGTGTGCTGTATTCTATGTTGGCAGAGTGCACCATCCACACAGCATCCTCTAGAGAAATGAACGCCACATGGTTTAATTCCTATGTCCTGTGAATGAGATGGGAACAGGTCTTGTGTAAGGTTAATGAAACTACTTGGACATCTTGCTCCAGGTATGTAGGTAGAAAAGGTGAGAATTAACACACATGAATTCACTAACTATACAATTAACATACACAAGTGTACATTATTTCATAAACATGAATGTGCACATACTATTTAGGTCTGATCACTGTTCATTCCCAATACTCTTTATTAGTTTCAAATTGTAATATCAAAGCCTAACCACAACAATAACCTATACAGAAAACAGCAAATCATTGAGCACTGAATGTGTCACAGAGCTACCAATAAAGCAGGCTGAGAGTCACAGTTACAGGTGAGTAGCTATCATGGCTTTCTTGGAATTAGTGATGTACACAGAGAAAGAAAAATACACCTAAGTTCACCATAAGCCTACTAATAACCTAGTGATGTGCAAAAGTAAGTCATGGAAAGTAACGGTGAGAAAGGGTTCATGTGCAGTGTCTCCTCTAGGCACTGCCCTGTCACCACAACCAAACACACCACACCCAGGAGCCACAGCAGCCAGTTGGGGTACAGTACTTCTTCTGCCCCACACCTGCTCTGGACAGCTGAGCATTTCTTCTATAAAGAGCAGGCAGCAAATGCAACAGAGGACAAGAGATGCAGCCATTTGGGAGCCCCAAGGGTGAATCTTGCACTTTGGCTTTATATGTCTTTTGTGCAAGTTTGGCTGGTGGTGGAAGGGGGAAGTGTTTTTCAAAAGTCAAAGATGCTTTTGGAACAGATCACTGTGAAGGCCCATGCCACATTAAGAAATATTAAGGTCTGTGTTGTTTTCTGGCTGCCAAATCAGGTAACAGAAGTGACAAATTCAAATACTCACATAGGCAAGCTCCTAAGGGCTTAACCTGAACACGTGCAACAGGACTAACCCAGGAGGCCTTTGTGACTGCTTACAGGAAGTAAGGTCAGCTTATACTTGCTTCAGCCATGTTGGGACATGAACAGCAAGATACAGGAGAACCCTGGTCTACTTCCAAGAAAACAATGCATGTTCTCTTACTTTGATTAGTCTTCAGGATCTAAAGTTGCCGACAAAGACCTTCTCCTGGTTTCCATGTAGAACAAAAATTGTGTTTTAAAAACAACTTAATATTTTTTGCATTGCCATAAGTGAGTGACTTGAAAACTGACAGGGCCAGGAGGCTCCACCTGCAAGGACAGCCCACACTTAAGTCTTATCAGAGCAGCTGAGTACCAAACCGGGACATGTGACCTCTGGACCAAGCCACTTCCAGATGTGGAACAGCTGCATCTTGCTTGCCACACGGGGGGCCATTGCAGCATGTGGGGCAGCACAGCTTGCAGGGCATGCTCCTGTTTGTGGCTAAGCATCCTAAATGTACACAGAGTGCAGCAAGAGTGTCAGCTCCACTTGGGGGTGAAATGTTTTCCAAGAAATACGATTAATCCAAAACTTGTGAAAATATAAAAAAATAAAAACTGTAGAAAGCAATAACCTGTTGCAAAATATTACAATTTCAGTTTCCCAATTCTCACTTCTCAAAAGCACAGGCCTCCTGTATTTGCTAAGCACTACCTTCAAGCCACTCAAGTGTCAATGTAGGTCCCACTATAAATCAGGGTGTGTTGAAATTCCTGTCTCTAACAAGAAATTCATTGTGAAAAGCTATTATATCTGACACACAGCTGCAAACAATAACAACGTGAATGTTAACTCCCTTCCTTCTCCCACAGTGTGCAAGAGCCCAAGGACACAAGTGCTGCCCTGCACGTTAGAAAGACTGTGCCTGTGAAGAGTCCAGTCTGCTCTAAGGCCAAAAGAGACTTTGTTGAAAGACAAATACCAGGAGAAAGGGAAACTTGCAGGCCTACAGAACCTACAAGCCTCCTCTTTCCAGTAAGGAGAAACACATGACGAAGAGGAGGAGTTCAGGTGCAGGTCACCCTGTCCCCAGAACTAGGACTCGCAAAAGCAAGACTGCAGTTCTGGCAGTGAGTGATGAGGTCTATGCCTTACAAAGTGTCCCCAAAGTTAGATCCAGTAACACCAGAAGCCAGCAAACACAGCAGGGATGCCTGCTCCAGGTATTGGAGCCCAAAATCCTGAGCACACAGCAGACTACCGACCCAAAACAGGACATGGAGGTAGACAAGAGAGATCAGCCGACCAAGGCTTACCAAAAATCCCCAAAGCACCAGCATTCAACCACCTGGCTTACTGTACCCAGGGTTTTTCAATATGACATACCTAATATATCATCAACAAAAGGCCAAATAATTCTAGTTCAGAACAACCTGTATGATTTCTCTAAGAGACTTACACAAGATGCCATGCTTTCCAACAGTAACGGAAACATAGAAGGTACACTTACTTCCCATGAAGGTGGATGCTGGGCATGGACTGTCATGAGCTATGCAGACCTGTGCTTCTGAGAGGCTGGGCAACACTCCACAGACAGCACCTGACTTTTGCTGCCCTCACACAAAGGGAAAGCCAAACAGAGGCCCTGGGCAAGCTCTCTGGAAACACATACCATTCATGACAGCTTAGTGGTTGAGCAAGCCAGGCCTCTATCTATACTGTGCGCCACTACCCAAGGAGGGATCTGTTTCCAGGTGGACATATGTCCCTGGCTGATCTAGGAAGAAACCTTGTCTATGCAGAGGACACAGCCTGTCTGAAAAAGAATCAGCCACATGGAAAGCTGCTCCTAAAGCCAGACTCAGCACCCTCCCTTGCCAGGTTCCCTCTCAAAGGCCACTCTGCAGCACTCATGTTTCAAGGCTCTGGTAGGGACAGATGAGCCTTGACCATAGCCAGCATGGCTCTGGCTACAGATGCAGGACCCTTCCTACAGGATGCTCACTTTCATGATCTCACAAGATTTACCAAAATGGCCACAAAGCAATGTGTTCTGCAGAAACTGGCCTTTAGAATTCTCGTTAAGAAACAGACATCCTTGCTGGGTACAGCAGTGCCCACCTGGAACTCTAACACTTTGGGAAGCTGAGGCAGGAGGTCAATTTTCACCTCACTCTAAGTCATTCAGAAAACTAGCACCCTTCTACTGAAAGTCACCAAGGAGAGCCATGGATTTAGCTCTGTGGTTCCAGTGTCTGCCACGCAAGTGCAAGATCTGAAGTTTAATCCCTGGTAACCACATACTACAAAGCCAGGCATGGTGGCTCATACCTGTAATCTCAACATTATGAGGCCTGCCTTGTAATCTCAGCACTCGGGAAGCAGAGGCAGGAGGACTGCTGTGAATTCGAGGCTAGCCTGGGCCACATACTGAGTTTCAGGGCCAGCGTGAAACTACAAAGTAAAACCTTTTCTCCGAAAAAGAGAGAGGGTGTCAGCAAAAACAGATTCAAGCTTCCCTGCCCCACCTTTAGTCTAGACTCTAAGCATGAGTGGTTTACAGAAAAGATGATTACAGGTAGATCCCTCCCTTCCTTCCTTAAATAACCATTCAATGTGAAAATGAAAGGACAGCATTTTATTGAAAAAAATAAAGCTAACGGCTAGAATGTAGCTCAGCAGTAGAGCATAGGCCTAGCATGTGCCAGGGTTCAATTTCCAACCCTGTACAAAGAAAAAAAGGGAAGAAGGTAGGGATTAATACTGATACACTGAAAGAAAATGTCCTACTCTCCAGAAATCTCTAATGAAACACTGCAGCATATTTTTAGCCAAAAATGAGGTCATACTGCACCTAGTTTTGTGACTTGCTTTTTCAGTCAACATTCTCCACTTCCCCATCTCAGATTACAAGTGTTACACATGAGCACACTTTCCCTTATCGCAACACGGAAACCCGTGATACCCAAATCTGGTACACATGGTCCCATGCCAATTTAGAAAATTGCAATGACCCATAATCCTAACCTACTTTTCCCCACTGCTCAGTTTGCCAGCAGACAAACAAAGTGATCTGCCCGAGGGTGCAGGAGGATGGACAGCACCTCCCTCCTGAGGAAAGTATGCAGATGACACACCAGTCGCCACCTCCAGGGACATGATTAACACTGAACTCAGCCCTGAAAGAAACTCCAACATCAGCGCTCACTGGTGGGCTGTCTCGCAGCCAGTAGGGAGCTCATGAGCTTGTTCCCTAGTCTCTAGTCTTTGATGAATGCTAAACAAAACCATGATGCCTCTGGCCCCTGAAGTACGACTCATAACCTAAGACAAAAGAAGCTCAGCACATTTATGGGATAGACACAACAGACCACAAAATGAAAGTGACTATTTGGCGATAGAAGTTATAATCTACCGCAAGTGGTGGAATGTGAGATTCTCTGGGAAATTGAGAAGCTCTCTCCAGCTGTTACTCCTAGCTGCTTTGGGGACAATGGTGGTCCCTGCGCCTTGCTTCCTGCGGGATCAAACTGGAGAAATAGTCTACAAAGTCTTTCCAAACAGCAGAAGATAAGCCCTAATAAAATAGAGACACTCACTGTACCCACCTTTTGGGCAGAATGGTTTCTGTGTGAGTCAAAGCCTCAGAAAATACTTGGTGTTTAATGTACATCTATGGCAGAGGACAAGGCCCCCAGGAGCAAAAAGCAGGAGGGCTGAGCCTCATAGGGATGTTCAGGAGGTAGAAAACCAGAAAGGGCAGAAGGCAAGATCCCAAACCTAACTATACTGGCACCAAATGGGTACAGGCGGGACTCTGCTCTCCTACTGCCTTCCCTATATGCTCCTACAGGACCCTCAGCTTAGGGACTTTTCATATGGGTCTGACTTAACTCCTGAGGTCAGCTCTCCAAAAAGAGCAACTGGAAAAAATCTAAAGTAGCCCTCACTTTCTACTTCCCTCTAAGACATATGCCAACTCTGGGCTCAAATCTGCAAGCAGAGGATAGAGGCAAGTCCTGAGCAATCCTGATGGAGGCTTCTGCAGAACCAGTTCCCAACCACACCAGACACCACATCACTGGTGCCACCCATTGAGCTCCTAGATCCCAGGCAGCCAACAGATGGAAACACAAGTCCAAGCGCACCTCAGGAAGAAACTAGACTTGTCTAGAAAAGAAGGAACTTCCCCCTGCAATGCAGGCAGCCACTTGCTCTGAGGTTATTTTGAGCCAGTAAGACCAAAACAAGTCAAAGAGTCACTGAGGTATTAAAACAGAACTGAAATCCAGAGGACAATACCTACCTACACATGAGACATGGGAGGGGAGGAAAATGAGGGGAAAAAATATTTAAGACATAAATATGTGCAAGTATCAATTCCCTATGATGAATGTGATTGTTATATAAGGCAAATATACTAAGAAACATGAATGAATGAATGGAAACAAAAAGCCTCTAAAGCTTCTGCAGCTCCACACTGGGAAGGCTTCTTTTTCTTCTATGGAGGGATGCCAGGGGTGAAACTTAGAGACTTGCACATGCTAGACACATGTTCAACCAGTATGCCACATCCCAGTCCATAAGTCTGCCTGTGAATGAATACAATACCAGAGCTGGTGAGCTCAATCAAGGAGCTGTAGGATGAAAGACCAAAAATACTCCTGATGTGAACTTTTTCCTTCATTTTGTCTCAACCACCGTGGCCAGTGTTCCTGCTGCATATTCATAGCAATGTACATTTATTTAATTCCTCAGAAAGAGCAGGACCAACAGATAGCCCAAGGGTTGTCAGAACTATGGAGGTCAGTGGGGAGCTCATGCCATATGTGAGAACATGTGACAGAATATACTAAAAGGGGCTTTACACAGCAATCTATAAGAAAGAAAACTCTCCAAAGTACTAAAAATTACACTAGAAGTGTTATTGTCTGAATGCCCTAAATTAACATGCTGAAACATATGTGCATCATGGTAGTATTAAGAGGCAGGGCCACTTGGGACATGACTAAATTACCAAGACTGTGCTCCTCCTGGGTCAGGGCCTGGAAAGGGCGAGAGGGAACTAGCACAGATCCATTTTGTTCCTGCCTCTGCCTGGTGAGGACCTGGCATTCTCCCCCAAGGATGCCTGAATAAGACACCATCTTTTGATCTCAGACTTCCCAGCTTCCAGGACTAGGTATTTACTATACAAACAAAAACCCATGAATTGTCTTCCCCTTGTAGTAAGGACCAGGGACAAAAAGGGGGTAATGATTCCCAGTTAGAGGCACTATGTGTATTGTTACCACTACCTGTTAAAAAGGTCATCTGATTTATAGACCAGTGGAACTGCTGTTTCATAAAACGACGTCTGAAACTGTCGCAGTGTTCAGTGGAAGAACTTGCAGTCCTCACTCTGTAGTCGACCAGTTAAAGGTGAAGGCACAGTGCTTCAATTCAGGACCCACAGATGGGAGGACACCTTCATATACTTTGAAGGCCCCTGCTGATATATGTGGTGACATAAAAATACATTGTTTCCATGAACAGAACAAGATGCTTTAAAATGAGAAGATGGAGGTTGGGGATTTAGCTCAGTGGTTCCAGCGCCTGTCTTGCAAGTGCAAGGACCCAGGTTTGATCCCCGGTTAACCACATACAATATGGGTGTGGAGACTCATGCCCAACAGCAATCAGTACCACATACCACAGTGCTGGGCATGGTGGCTCAAGCCTGTAATCCCAGCACTATGGAGGCAGAAGCAGGATTGCTGTGATGTGAGTTTGAGGCTGAGCTCAGGGCCAGCCTGAACCACAAAGTGAGACCCTGCCTCAAAAAAAAAAAAAAATAATAAAATAAAATAAAATGACAAGATGTTTTCCTCCTGGGTTAATACACACTCTTCACACCAGGACCAGAGGAATCTCCAGAAAAAGCAGAAAATGTTTATCTATATGAATAAGAAACTGATATTATTTATAGCAAAGAGCATGTCGATAATGATAAAGAATACTATATCCTTTAACAAAAAAATTCTTGACAGAGCAAATAAAGATAAGGCAAACCAGTATTTTTCTCCAAATTTTAAGGTGAAGTTGTACTTCACAAACAGCACAGAAGCCATCAAATTCAAAGGCCAGCATGAACACCAGATGTTAGTGACAATGAACCTGATCACAAGAGATATTCCGGCACCACTAAATAACCCAGAAATGATCTTTTGATGAAGATCACCACAAATTATCAAAGTCTGATTTTTTTCTTATCAAGAAAGATTTAAGCTCATAAAAACAAACATAAACTGAAAGCAGATCTTCGTGGGTTTTTTTGTTTTGTTTTGTTTTAACGGCAATAGGATACTGTTATCAGATTACCGGCTATAGGAATAACTGTGTTTGTCTGACCAATCTTGCTCCACCCTACACAGCTATAGGGGTTGGACACTTACTGTCCAGCTGAAAAAAAGGTCATATAGCTGTATTTATGTATATACCTTTTTGAGTCAAAAGTACATTTAAAATTCAATTAGGATAGAATGATACTTTCCCATTAGAAGGGAGGAGCAGAGAAAGGGGTAACAGGGAGCAGGAAGGGGGGAGTGGAAAAAGGAAGGGGAAGACAGATGTTTTAAGTCCATGAGAGGCTGGTTGCACAGGGCCTCCCCTCCACAAAGCCACTGGAGAGCACATATGCATCAAGGAAAACAAAGTGTGGATGAGAGTACTCAAAGCTATTTTCAACCATTAGGACACAAATAAAACATGATTTATACTATCTATAAAGTTTTAGTGTCTCCCATATTTTCTAAACAGATCACTGTGCTCTTTGAGAAACCACTCAGATGTTTCATACACCTCCCTAAAGCTAGCATTTTTAAATCTTCTAAGTGTCTTTCTCTGTAACTTTTTCAGAAACAAGTTTCAAGGGAAGGTCCCAAGAAATTCCTATTCTTCATGTAAAGAGCAGGCTTCCAGGGGTTTATAATCATAATGCCTAAATCTGCACCCTACTTGAAGCTAGGACAAAACACTCTGATCTGCTACATTCACCATAACAAAACAGGTGAGAGGCTACACTTTTGGGCAGTGCCACTGAACCTGAAAAGCTAGTTCTTTGGAAGCTCCTTTAGAGCTACCTTCTAAGGCACTTCACCCAGTTTCAAGAAAAAGCCCACCAGCCATCAGCTGCTCAGCCTGCTGCAAATGGGAATGGCACAGAGGACAGGACTGTGCTGGGTATCCGTTCTCCTGAGAGCACCTAGACCACGGCCGTCCTAGGCAGTCACAATGCTGTATTTTCCTAGTTCACCAAAACATTGTTAAAGACTTGTTGGTACAACCAATCACCAGGACTCTATCAAAAGCCCCCTCTAGGGGCCAGGGATTTAGCTCAGTGGTTTTGGCTCCTGTCTTGCAAGCTCAAGGACCTGGGTTCGATCTCCAAGTAACCACATACCATACTGGGTTTGGAGACTCATGCCCAGCAGCAATCAGTACCACATACCACAGTGCAGGGCGTGGTGGCTCACACCTGTAATCCCAACACTAGGTAGATAGAGGGAGGAGGATTTGCTGTGATGTGAGTTGGATTGAGGCTGAGCCTCAGGGCCAGCCTTAACTACAAAGTGAGACGCTGTCTCAAAAAAAAAACCCCACCTTCTGATACAGTTGTGGGGCGGGGGGAAGAGCATGGCACACAGGCAAGCATCTGTCTGCCCCAGCTCTGCTGCTGAATATCAGAGATGCAGAAGAAGGGTGAATTGTCAGTCACACAGGCCTGTGCCTTGGAAGCCCAAGAGTCTGACTTCAAGGAACCCATCCAATTCTCATCTGCTGCTGTAACACAGCAACCTAAAACCTTTACAACAAACTACAAAGGATTAAAACTAGTACACTAGCTCATTTTATTCAAAGACAGAAGTAACTCTACCATCTTTTTTTTTGGAGACAGGGTCTCATTTTGTAGTTCAGGCTGACCCTGAGCTCAGCCTCAAACTCGTATCACAGCAATCCTCCTGCCTCTGCCTACTGAGTGCTGGGGTTACAGGCATGAGCCACCATGCCCGGCACTGTGGCATGCTGTACTGATTGCTGCTGCTGGGTGTGAATCTCCATGCCCAGTACTGTACGTGGTTACTAGGGGATCAAACCAGGCCCTCATGCTTGTAAGACCGGCACCGGAATCACTGAGCTAAATCCCCAGCCCTACCTTCTCTTAATTAACTTTAAAAAGCTAAGGAACAAAGGGCTGAAGGGGTGGGTCCAGGGCAGAGTACATTGCTTTTCTGGCATTTGCAAGGTCTCTGGCTCAAGGCCAGGACAGCAAAAACAAAGTTAGATAAAGGACAATCAGTAGTTTTGGCAAATTTGCCTGTGAAAGAAGCAAAGAATCTGACGCCAAGATTTCTCCTATTCCTCAGACTTTTGTTGTTAGATTCTTAAAATAATACAACAGGGAGTTTCCAATCAACATTTTATATAATTTTAATGTAGGAAGAAAAATAAGGAAACTTACTCTGCAATGTTTTCTACTAGAATGACACAATAAAATGCCCCATGTCAACAATCACTTTTACATTTGGATGATACACTTACAATGAAGCTGGACAATGTGCCAGCCTTCCCTTCCTGGGGCAGTGCTACCAGAGATGCAGAGTCTGGTATGCTTAGGAAACCTTCTATGCTCTTCTGTGGTGTTTGCTCCTGACCATGGGAGACACTGAACATGTGCCAACAAACCACACCCCAGTGGCTACAATCCTAAGAATTAGGGGCATACTCGACTCAGCCACATCTCTGAAGGACAGGGCAACAGTTCCCCTGAAGGATCACTGCAGCTCAGGGGCAGAGAAGATTGAGGATTGTTAAAACAGCTCCATGGCCTTATCCTGAAAGATAACAGTAGGGAATGGTGTTTCAAAAAAAAAAAAGCCTACAGGACATAAGCAGAGGCAAAGTCACAAATCCTGACTAGTTAACTTTTCCTTTATCTTCTAGGAAGTGGAGAAAGACACCTACATAAAATGCTATATTTTTTAAAGAAAATAACAGCTGCAACTATTTGGATGTATCATACCAACACTATGGGATCAGTCTCTGCTGACAATCTCTCTTGAGCAGTATCTTCATGAAATGGGGGCTGATGACTTCATTCCACGTTTACCACAGCTAAGTCCAAGTGGACTTCAGTTGTTGTAGTGTGAATCAGCACAACACCTGATGTGCTAGCTCCCTCTGCCCTCAACATAGGCCAAGGGGCAAGAAGGGCTTCATAACGGAGCAGGAAGAAGGTTGTGGCCAGGACACACACAAGCATACACATGCAGCCCGAGTGACCCTGGGAGATACCTGGGATCAAGCCAGGGGTCTCTCAGACAGGACAGCAAAAGGACTCTCCGCCCTCAGACATAAGGAACAGTCCCCTGCTAAGAGTGCGGGGCAGCATCACACAGGTGAGGGCAGGTGAGGCTGATGCCCCAGAGAGCTCAGGAGACAGACAGGTTCCACTCGCTTCCACCAGAACAAGAAAGGGTGAGACAGCAGGGCCAGCTGAGGAGCACTGCCCAGCAAATGACGACCCAGAGATCTTGCATGTGGCATCAGATAAGCAACAAAGCAACCTTAGAGATAGCCTGAAAGTGCTTGCTTCACTTGCACAGGAAGGCAAGACTAGGTGCACATGTGTGTGTAAAACAACCTTAGGCTTTATGTTCTACATTGGTTAAAAAAAAAAAAAACCACACACACTTCTGCAAGACACGCTGCACTGCACAGACTTCCACACACAGACTGCACTCATCTGTTAGGCTTCTTTTAAAATATTTTCTAGCCAGCAGTGATGGCACCCACCTGTAATCTCAGCACTCGGGAGGCTGAGGCAGAAATATCATAGATTCAAGGCCCACCTGGGCTATACAGTGAGCTGAAGACCAGCCTGAACTACAAGAGTGAGACTCTGTTCTAATCAATCAACTAACCATTATTTTGACATTCAAGTATTTTAGGTTTACAAAAAAAGCTGTAAAAGTACTTCATAGTCCCTGTATATACTCACCCTAATGTTAACATACACATACCACAGCAAAATTCCCTAATCCCAAAAGGTAACCTGGACACCAGACTATGACAATTTGCTAGCCTGATTCCCATATAGTCCATCTGCTCCAGTCCAGGACCACACAGCCTCAAGGATATCCTCCCTTCAACTGTTAACCAAACTACTTTTAATATTATGAAATGAAAGTATACTTTTAAAGGGTTGGGTATCTAACTAAATGGCACCATTGCCTGCCTTGCAAATGGTACCACCACCACCCCCAGAAAAAAAGTGTACTTTTAAAATCTGCATAAAACCAAGTGTGGTGGCACACATCTGTAATCCCAGCACTTGGGAGGCTGAAGCAGGAGGATCTTTAGTTTGAGGCGCCAGCCTGAGCTACCCAACAAGATCCTGCTTACAAAATATAAAACTACATAGGCAGAATGGCAGCAGTTTCTCCCACTGCTTGGAAGTCAAACATGAAGAGCATATAAGGAAAAAATCAGATTACTGCAAAATCAGAGAAGTCTTCCATTCTAAAGCAAGAGCACTGTAGCCTGTAGAGGTTCCCCTCCAGGACACCGCCCACACACCTGTGCTGGCTCACTGTTCCTGTTCTGGCCAGATCCAGACCCACAGACTGGGGGTGAGAGCCAGAGTCACTTGCACAAAACTGGTCCTTGCCTATCCCACAAAGGTTAAAAGATAGAGCTGAAAGGGGCAAACTGAACCCAAGGAACTGTCCAGATCCCAAAATAAAGCTCAAGAAATTTTATAGGAATACAAAACTACCCAGCCTGCAAGAAAGTAAAACTGATGTCTGGCAGATAAATATCAGGCACAGACACTGGAACAATTTTTGTGTGCAAGCAGAAGAAATGAAGGAAGGAGGGATGGAAGGAAGGAAAGTTGGATGGAAGGGAGGGAGGGAAGGAAGGAATCTTATGGTATCAGATTGCAATCAAAGCATTAAAGGAAAAGAAAAAAAATAAAAAAAACAGCTGTGAGTTAATGCAGACATAATTCAATACTAGACCTGTCTCAAGCAGACACCCCTCCCCTTTTGCTGGGCCGGATGTAGCCAAGTGTAAACAGTGGCTTCATGCAGGAGCCTACAGATAGGCCTTACCCATGTAAACAAATCTGACACCACCTCAACACCTCCTGCCAGTAGCATGCGCCCCAATACTACCTCTGCAAACCAAACATTGGGCTATCTAGAAAACACCAAGCAAACCCAGGGGGATATCCCAGCAAGACCTGGCAGTTGGTCCTTAAAACTGCCATGGCCGGGCCGGGGATTTAGCTCAGTGGTTCTGGCGCCTGTCTTGCAAGGGCAAGGGCCCGGATTCGATCCCAGTAACCATACACAATACTGGGCGTGGAGACTCACGCCCAGCAGCAATCAGTACCACACACCACAATGCCAGGCGTGGTGGCTCACGCCTGTCATCCCAGCACTCAGGAGGCAGAGGCAGGAGGATTGCTGAGATGTGAGTTTGAGGCTGAGCTCAGGGCCAGCCTGAATTACAAAGCGAGACCCTGTCTCAAAAAACCTAAAAAAAAAAATTGTCATGGCCACAAAAGAAAAGGAAAAAAGTCCCCAGTTTCAGGACAGTGAGGACACAGTGACCAAATGCACTGGAGTATACTCACTTGGTCCTGAAGCAGAAAAGGGGTAAGAACTGAGGAAATTGAATAGAGGCTGCAGCTTAGTAGAGGGAAACCCACTCATGCTGGCTTCTCGGTTGTTACCAATGGACCACGGTAATGTACAGTGTTAGTAATCAGGGCATACTGGGTGACAGAAGGAGCAGTAAATCTGCTACTTTTACAATTTTTTCTCTAAATATATAATTTTTCCATAATAAGAACTATATTTAAAAATCCTAGGTGTATAAATAAAATGACCATTAATAAGAAAAACCAACTAACTAGAACCAACTCAAATGAAAAAAGTATCAAAACTTCAAGGTGCTGACTTTCAATGGTCCATTTTGAACATTTAGCTGGAGACCTGGAAGACATTGAAAGAAGACTGAAACCAACCACAGCTACACTGCGGGGAAGGGAAAAATAGCTAAACAGACTTCTTTCTAGCAGCAAAGACTTTGAGCTCCCACTACATCCTAGCAGTGTCACTGTGACAAAAAACAAGGTGTGGACCAGGGAACTGAGGGAAGTCTGAGCAACCTAACATACAGATAACTGGATTCTCCAAGGACTTAATGGGACAGAAAGCTGCTGAGAAGAAAGGCCAGGCCTTTTCCTATTTTGTTCAGAACTACAAACTTAGAATCCAAAACACCCAAGGACAATAGACATGAATGGTGTATGGCTAGGATAAACAGAGACCCTCAGCACAAAGGGAAGAGACCAGGTACAGAGAGACAAGAACAGGTGATGACAGACTCCCTTGGGAAACAATGTAAGCACAGTCAGTGGAGGAATATGGGGGAGGGGGAGGCGCTATCTTCCAAAATAAATGCAATGGAACACCTGCCCAATTCTGCAAATCAAATAAAAACTCCTCTGTATATTGGCATTTTGATTATCTTATATTTGTTTTATTGTTTTGGATTTATGAGACAGAGTCTCACTTTGTATTCCAATATGGCCTCAAATCTGCAGTGGTCCTCCTTCCTCCTTAGTGCTAGGATTACAAGCATGTGCCACTACAACTGGCTTCTGAATATACAGACGTTCCTCATTTGATGCCTGAGTTCTATTCCAGGGTCCAAGTCACTGAAAAGAACCGGTCACTCATGAGGAATTGTATATAGCATATACATTACAAGATTCAGAACAAAGAAATGTCAAAGTAAACTTCAACTTGATGATTTTGGTTTTATTTGCACAACTCTCACATGCAGTATTTTAATATAACAGAACATGGAACTATAGTACTATACACAGTATAATACAATCAGCAAAAATTACAGTACTGGGGCTGGTGATTTAGCTCAGTGGTTCCGATGCCTGCCTTGCAAGCACAAGGTCCTGGGTTCAATCCCTGGAAACCACGTACAACAATGCCAGACATGGTGGATCATGCCTGTAATCCCAGCACCAGGAGGCAGAGGTAGGAGGACTGCTGAGTTCCAGGCTGAGTTCAAGGACAGCCTGAACTACAAAGTGAGCCCTTAAAAAAAAAAAAAAAAGAAAAGAACAGAGAAAGAAAAAATTTACAATACTGTATAAACCAGGTGTATTGTATAAAAAAAGACATTGCAGCTAAACTATTTTCTTTTTTTTAATGACATCATTAAGTCCAAGCAATGATTAGTAAGTCCAAATAGTGAACCTCAATTCTAAATCTGAACAGTCGTTAAATGGGCAGGTCATTAAACAGGAAATGTCTGTAGATTAATGGAGAGTTATGCCATGTGCAGCGTCTCAATAAAACAAGACACAAGCACTTATGCATCGCAGCACACACCCATTCCAAGGAAAAGACTTCAGGCTGGTCTGGCTGTATTTGTGGTGCTGGGATAGAACTTAGGGCTATGCATGTGCAAGGCAAGCTCTCTCTGTCACATTGAGCTACACCCCCAGACTTAAGTATCTTTAACATGCAATACCCAACTCCGGTCTGTCAATACGGAACTCACTTTAAATACAGACAGGCCTGTGAGTGGACAGTATTCCTGGTAGTCAAGTATTCAGGAGCAGAGCACAAGTGTAGTATGTACAATTGTCACTGACCTCCCTCAAAGAAAACCTTAAAAGACACAGATAGTTCAAATTTAAAAAGCTGGAAGTGTGCCAAGGATTTAGCTCTGGTTCTGGTGCTTGTCTTGCAAGCACAAGGGCCTGGGTTCAACCCCCAGTAACCACACACAACAAAGACATGTATGATGACTCACTCCCACCAGCAATCAGTACCACATACAACAGTGCTGGGTGTGGTGGCTCAGGCCTATAATCCCAGCACTCAAGAGGCAGAGGTAGAGGATTGCTGAGCCTGAGGCTGAGTTCAGGACCAGCCAGAACTACAAAGCAAGACCCTGTCTCAACAAGAAAAGAAAAGAGCTTGAAAGAGTACATAGTATGCTCACACTAATCCTCTGCTAAAAAAGGATCTTGTATCAAGTAAGATATTCAGAGAAAGAAACTGCTGGGATAACTGTCATCTGTCCATGACAAGCAAGTAACCTATCAAGAGGACTGACTGATTCAACTGGTTATCTCCAGCAGTTGAGCTTCTGACAGAACAGCCCACGTGGGCAAAGAACCACAATACCCTGTCCTCAGAAATTAACAGGACAGGG
>PVIR01019092.1:5164-32550 GCA_004026965.1 Petromus typicus | reverse complement strand
GCTTTGTGGTTCAGGCTGGCCCTGAGCTCAGCCTCCAACTCACATCACAATCCTCCTGCCTCTGCCTCCCAAGTGCTGGGATTACAGGCGTGAGCCACCACGCCCGGCACTGTGGTATGTGGTACTGGTTGCTGCTGGGTGTGGGTCTCCACACCCAGTATTGTTATGTGGTTACCGGGGAATCGAACCCAGGCCCTTGTGCTTGCGAGACAGGCGCCGGAACCACTGAGCTAACTCCCCGGCCCAAAACTTGCTCTTTTTGGCCCCAACGATTAGATATATTATTATACTCAAAGAAACATGTGAAACACTATAAAGTGTAATTTTATCCAAAACATAGAAACAGAAATGTAGGGGAAAGCCGACCATCTAGGAATAGCACAGTCACCAAGAAGCCTTGTTCTGCCAGGAGTGAAAGCGCACAGGCCATAACCATGTGCAACGTCAGGACAACAGCGACTGAGAGGGCTCATCGGAGCAAATTTCTGGAGACTGAGGCAGCAGGTGGATAACAGCACCGGCACAGGGACACAAGGAGCCACGATCAGCTCCAGCACCAGCTCCGCTGTGGACAGGTAGCGTGGATGGACGGTTCTCCCGACTGTGGAGCCTGGGAACAGCCAGCGTGCAGTGCCCCACACCCTCCCCAGCAAGCAACGGCCGCTGGGTCAGCGGGAAGGAGGTAGCTGCCGGAATCTCAGGGGTTATTATTATAGTGGCGCGGGCAGAGTTGAGGGAAAGCACAGGCTCATGCTCTCAAACCCACCAACACAGAACCCCGGGTCTGAGATCAGCATGGCAGGACAGCACATGCTAGCTTGGAGGCCCTGATAAGAGGAGATCGGGACTGCCAGAGGGATGAAGTACATTACTGAGCAAATTACAAAGCTCAAGTGGGTTGGAAGGGGATTCTTAACGTGTCTTCTTATTTTCTGAATATTCTGCACTGATATTATGTGAGGGTTTCTGGATTGTTTATATGGCAGAACCAGGGACTGAACTTAGGACCTTGTACTTGCCAGCCAGGCAGGCAGCACCACGTAGCTACAACCCTGGCCTGATATTATGTGTTTTTAAAAATTGTTCTTTGTTTTTCTTCTTTGATCTTTTGAAACAGGATCTTGCTATGTATCCAAACGAAGTTTGAACTCAAGATCCTCCAGCTTCAGCCTCCCAAGGGCTGGGATCACAGGCATGCACCACCCAGCTTGAAAAGGGAATCTATTTTGATGGTGTTGTTTTGTTTTGTTCTGAGGTGCTAATAACAGAATCCAGGCCAGGGACTATCCATGCTAAGAAATGTTTTAGCTGGAAACTACATGCCCAGGCCTGACGGTGATTTTCAGTGTGGCCGTTTAAAGCTCAATTCTTAGCCAGAAGGGGTAGCACATGCCTGTGATCCCAGCAGTCAGAGGCAGGAGAGGTGTTCAAGACTAGCCTAGACTATATAGACAGACCCTGTCTCAAACAAACAAACAAATAAATACACAAAGCCCATGTCTTTAGAATAAAATCACCCCATGGAGCTCTCTGACCTTCCACATCCCTTGGGAACCCCCGATTCAGTCTGAGAACCCCTTCTCTGTCCCTGGGTGTCTCTCAAGCACAAACGTCGAAGGCAGAAAACACAAATGCCCCAACATGCCCGCCTTTGGCTGGCTGACATCTGCAGAGCCCCTTTTAGGCTCAAATGACATGGTCAGAGCCGTGGGTGAATAGCACTCATCCATGCCCACAATGGGAGATTTTTTTTCTCTGCTTTAATGTGGAATCTGGCATGTGACCTATTTAGATCCTTACAGATGTCCGTAAAAATCCCCACATTTCTGCAACAGAATCCTGTAGAATGCCTGCATTCCTGTAGCTGCGGCGCTAAGCAACGGACAAATTAAATCCTCAAGAAAAGACTATAAATACAACTAAAGGCAGTTCTACAAACATATGGGTTGTCTCAAACTCCACAAATCAATGACAGGTGACATCTAAAAGTTCAGGCCACGTTGAAAAGCTGGCATAAAGCTGCTGCCTCTGAAATGTTTTCTACCGAGAAAATCAGCTCTGGTAAACTTGAGTCCTGAAAATACCACCAGCACCTTTCTCTCATTCCAACCTAACCTGACTTCTAGGGAGGGTCTATAATCTGTATTCAAGCAAAACTACAGCAGAAGAGGCCTCGGGTAAAGGGCGACTCATAGAGCAATTGCTTTCAAAGGTTTCATTGTTTTATCTAACCCCTAGTCCTGGTGACTGAACCCAGAGCCTTCACCTTGAGCTACAACCCCCCACACCCTTCTTGAATTTTGAGACAGGGTCTCATTAAATTGCCCAGGCTGGGGTTGAATTTGCAATCCTCCTTCTTCAGCTTTCCAGAATGCTGGGATTACAAGCATGTATTACCACACCCACCTTCCAAATATTTTTAGCAGATCATTTTTATAGCAGTCAAAATGCTACATGATATATTTTTTGTCTTCTCTCAACTAAAAAATGGTCGAAGATGAGTCACTGAGAAACATAATTCCTTGAAGCAGTGCTGGGATTCATTCCTATCTCTTCAACCTACGCTATTAAAACTCAGAGACAGCCACCGCCTTCCCCTCCTTCTCTTAATCTCCTTCCTAAACGGCAGCTAGAAATTATTCATTTTATCTGAAGCTGATGACAGGGCTATAGCTTTGAGTGTGGCTCAGTGGTAGAGATGTGCTTAGTGTATATAAGGTCCTGGTTTGAGTTCAACCGCCCGCCCCCCAAAAAGCCTCAAACTGAAGCAGGTAAGTAGAGGGCTGGAACATTCCAGGCCTGGAATAGTCCTCTGGCCCCAGCTGGGAACACAGCCCCTCTTATGTGCTTCCACCAAAGTCCTGGTCTATCCGAGATTCCTCCGACCCACAGGACCTCCAAGGGAGACTTCGTGGCATTTCTAGCACCCAACACGATGCCAGGCACAGGTGGGATTCTCAGTGTCTGCTCAGACACCCAGGAATTAGGGGAGAAAACAGAACCAGAACCCTAATTCAAGTACTGCAGGATAGTAAACTGACACCTTTGATTACTTTTAAATTCATCACAGGCCCGGGGATTTAGCTCAGTGGTTCCAGCGCCTGTCTTGCAAACGCAAGGACCTGGGTTTGATCCCCGGTAACCACATACCATACTGGGCATGGAGACTCACGCCCAGCAGCAACCAGTGCCACATACCACAGTGCCGGGCGTGGTGGCTCACACCTGTAATCCCAGCACTAGGGAGGCAGAGGCAGGAGGATTGCTGTGATGTGAGTTTGAGGCTGAGCTCAGGGCCAGCCCAAACTACAAAGCGAGACCCTGTCTCAAAAAACCTAAAAAAAAAAAAAAAATCATCACAAAATCAGGTAGATTGATATATAGAAACAAGGGTGCATAAATGGAGAGATAGCAAGATGTTTTGGGGATCTGGAGATAAAGCTTATTGTATACGGTATTAGTGGTAGAGTCTATATAGTGATAGATAGGGGTTCATCATAAAATTCTTTCAGTTTTTCCATAAATTCAGAAATTTTCCATAATAGAATATTTGGAGAAAAACTTGAGCTGGTCTTTCAAAAACATGCTTTAAACTGTTTACACAGTTTAAAAAATAAAGATACTAATATAATAGGCCACAGTTTTTAAATTCCAAAGCACACAGGCACAGATCCTCTTTAACTTGGCCAACTCGCCTTCCCTAGGCAAACAGGAGGACTTTTGGAGCTGCAGGCTGATAGAGGGCTCGGAGTCATGTGCAGACACCAAGTGACCTTTGGCACATGGAGCCTAAAGCCACTGAAAGGAACACAAGACTCCACTTCCACCGTAAACTCTGAGCCCAGGACCCACCCGGTACCGGGAGATTTACCTTGAGGACGACAGAAAAGTCAACGTCTTTGGTCTCCTTCAGGCCAAGGGGAATCAAGGGAATCGTAAATGCCTCCCTACAACGGATAGGACAAGGTATATGAGCATCCCAACTGGCCCCCGTGTGCTCCACGGCCTTGCCGCGCCAGCCTGGCCCGCATCCCCACCTCCTCTCCCGGCCAGTCCAGCCTGCTCCTGGCTGACAGGCTGGTGTTCCACAAAGACAACTCCGGTCACGTCCTTCCTTCTGTTCTAAAAGGATCCCCCAGCTCCCTGCAATGGCTGAGTACCACAGCCCGATACACAGGCCCTGCAGCTCCCCAGCCCTGTGCTCCTTGCAGCAACTGCGCCAAGGACTCATGTGCACCAGGCTCACTGCCTCCGACCTGCCCTGAGTTCGCCACTGGCCTCAGTGGGCCCCTTCTGGTCTCCAGCCTCACCCTGCTCTTCCTCTTCCCATCACAATGGGTCTCACCTATGCAATCCCCACCCCCAGCACACAAGCCTGGGCTCCCAGATGCCTGGTCCTTTGGAGCACAGCACACGTGTTCCTCTACCTGCGTCAAGGAATGTCCACTGGTCATCTTACTGTGCCCAGCTCCCAGCCCAGGATCAGACTCACTCCACTACTTCATCTCCACTCCCGGTACCTCCCACTGACCACTGGGGGACCCCACAGGCTGCCCTAGGAGTGCTCCCTGAACCCACATTCCTAAGGGCAGGGCCAGCAGGAAGTGAACCCCAGTACAGCCTATGTTTTGCAAAGAGAGATTTAGTTCCCTGACCTGTAACAGGAGCCCTCGGGCCCAGCCCAGAGACAAGGCCCGGAATGCCAGCAAAGTGAGTGGACAATGGGGCTGTAAGCTGACACTGCCACCGTGGCACAGCTGCGCTAAACACAGGTGAGACACAGCCCAGGTATGCAGCTTTGCAAAGCCACCAGGAAGGCTGAACTCTGGTGGAAGGACGCAAGGGCAGCCCAGGCCACACTCCTCCAGGAGCCACTGCTGTCCTTCCTCAGCCCATATGGGGGCCGGAGGCACCTCTGGACTTGCCAGAAGGAAAGAGACCAGTGTCCTGAAGACCACCTCCAGGGCGCACAGTTGCTGCAAGGAGCACTGTCAGGTCCTGTTCCCGAGGGCTTCTCATCTGGCAGTGAACCACGGGCGGCTGTCATCACATGGAGATGAAATGGTGGAGAAGCCTTTATTGCCAGCACTCTCAGCACTTATATACAGCCCCACTTCCTTGTTCTCAACCGCCCCAAACCAGCCTTTTAGGGGGCAGTCTCTGTCTCTCTGTTTTCCTTTAATCACTGTGGCCTGGAGGGGCCTGCTGTGTACCTGCTGCCTTGTACTTCCTTTATGGAGCCGGTGTTGTTTAGCCCAGGGGACCTCACATCTCCCCCCTTCTTCTTTAGATGCTAAAAGGCTCGACCAGTGCATGTCTTAGGTTGAGGACGATGCACTTCACTGCTTACCCATCATCGGGTGTACCAGCGGCGCTGGCGGATACCCCTGTCTTAGGTTGCTAGTGCTACATCTCCTTCTTACCCGTCTTTGACTACCTGGCCATCATACTGAGCCAAATGTGGGAGGAGGGGTCTTCTGCTTCCAACCAGGGCCTGATGTACAACATGTAGCTGTTGGTTGTTACATTTTTTCCAGACACACAGAGCAAATATCACAACTCCAAACCCCAATAACAATAATATCCCCAGGGATCGAAACATCAATGGAGGAATCTCCCGAATAGCAGATCGCTCGTCATTCTCCTGAGCCTCTGTCACCCTGAGTGCCACCCTCAGTGGGTGTCACAGGAGCGCCAGCAGGACAACCAGCACCAACCTTCTTGAAGGGAATTATAAAGAAAGAATAGGGTGTGAGCGGAATGCAGGGGTTATTTGCTGAAAAATTAAGGTGGGCAATGGCAAAACAGAGTGTGTGGGCCCATCAGAAGGCCTCTGTTGAAGATCTTTCAGCTTATTTCTGGTCTCTCTAGCAGCCTTTTCTAAACGCGCGACCTGTAGCTTCTCCTCTAGTTTCTCTATCTCTTGCTCTAGCCTATTCTCCTCTGCTTCACTGTCTAAGTCTTCATCGTCGGTGAGTCTGTAAATCACTCGTCCCCCCTTGTACCGCTGTCCGGGTCCGGACCGCGAACTTCATGAAGGAGACCTCCGCAGCGCCTTTGCGATCTTTCCCTGAGCGAACGTCTTCTTCCATCTTTCCCATTTGCACTTCCAGTTTTCCCCCCTGCTCTAAATCTAAATCCTGAAGAGACTGTTGGGAGACCTCCTCTTGGACATCTTGGAGGGTCCTCTCACTATCCTCGAGGGCCTCTTTCACTTTTGCCTGGTTAGTCAAAAGCGCATCGCGCACCAGCCTCCAGTGGGAGAAGGCAGCCATGGGGAAAGAATGTGGGTCATCTCTAAGGTCCTTTTGGAGATCGTTTTTGACATAGTCCCAGTCAGACAACATAAGGCTTCCACCGTGCCAAAACTAAGGCCTGAAATGATAGACAGTCTCTACCAGTAGGGAGGCACTGTCTGCCTTAATAGGAGTGCCATTTTGTTGTAGGAGGAGGCGGACCTGCCGCTCCATAGCCTGTCTAGAGTGGGAGGACCCCATAGCGAGATGGTCCTGAAATCAATACACCCCTACTTACTGTGCCGGCTCGGGGTGGCCCAGCGGCAAGTCCTCACGATGCCAGATCTCGGTTGGGACCTCCAGTTGTCAGGTCCCGTTCCCGAGGGCTACTCATCTGGCATCAAACCATGGGCAAAAGTCATCACGTGGAGACGAAATGGTGGAGAAGTCTTTATTGCCAGCACTCTCAGCACTTATATACAGCCCCAAACCAGCCTTTTAGGGGGCAGTCTTTGTCGCTCTGTTTTCCTTTAATCACTGTGGCCCGGAGGGGCCCGCTGTGTACTGCCGCCTTGCACTTCCTTTATGGAGCCAGCATTGTTTAGCCCCAGGGGACCCCACAGAGCACAGAGCTGGGGAGCTGCAGGGCCTGTGTATCGGGCTGTGTTTTCCTATCTGCACAGTGAGACCATTTCTTCCCTGACCGCCTCATGGAAATGTTTGAAATACAGTATTGGGGCCGGGGATTTAGCTCAGTGGTTCTGGCGCCTGTCTTACAAGTGCAAGGACCCGGTTCGATCCCCGGTAACCACATACAATACTGGGCGTGGAGACTCACGCCCAGCAGCACCCAGTACCACATACCACAGTGCCGGGCGTGGTGGCTCATGCCTGTAATCCCAGCACTCGGGAGGCAGAGGCAGGAGGATTGCTGTGATGTGAGTTTGAGGCTGAGCTCAGGGCCAGCCTGAACCACAAAGTGAGACCTTGTCTCAAAAAACCTAAAAAAATAAAAAGAAAAATAAAAAAAGAAATTATACAGTATTAGGAAGGAAATAACTTTTTAAAAAAATTATTTTAGAGGGTAAGAGCACCTAAGATTAGAGAAGCAGGAGGAAGGCATAGTTGACTAGCAATCACAAAGCGGTGGCTGTCCCACTCAGTGACGGCTGCCACTTGCTTGGTACCAGGGCAAGTATGTGATCAAGGTTTGCCCTCAGCACCAGCCACCAAATCCTGCCCTGCTGCGTAGGGGAGGGGCTGTGGATGCACTAAGGAAAGAGCGGGCGTGATGGCTCACGTCTGTAATGTCTGTATTCCCAGCACTCGGGAGGCAGAGGCAGGAGGAGTCGAAGCCAGCCCGGGTCTACATA
This sequence comes from Petromus typicus, assembly GCA_004026965.1. Lineage (NCBI taxonomy): Eukaryota > Metazoa > Chordata > Mammalia > Rodentia > Petromuridae > Petromus > Petromus typicus. The sequence goes on along the minus strand of PVIR01019092.1, from coordinate 24,941 downwards.
GTGAGAGAGTTTAGGCTTCGAAAAGCCTCACAGAGGCATAGGATTGGGAAATGCACCTTCATTCCAAGGTGGCTCGATTCCCCAGTGCCTTCTGCTCATCTAGGGAGCCATTTTGCTCTTGAGTATTCCCTGGAGCCCACCTACTATTTGAGAGTCTACTTTTCCTGAAAGAGTTGTAAATAAACCTTTTGGGAGTTATTTCTTCTTCACTGGGGAGAAGTGGTGGGGGGCTTCCACTACCTCCAAACAACGTAGCACATCCTGGGTGGAAGACTTGCTGGTACTTTTTGACAGCCACACCTCCATCTTCCATCACCCATGAGCACTCCCTAAAGAATGCTTTTGAGGAATATTCATTTCGCAAATATTTAACCAGATAAATTTCTGAAGCAACTCCACCATACTGTGCTCCTGGAGACGCAGGCGGCTCCCCTCACCTCTGCTGTAAAATAACTCAATCAGCGCAGTTTCAATGCTCTTGCATCCTTTCAAGACAGGACCTGTGCTTGTGTAGGACAGAGGGGACGTGGCCAGGCACACAGGCCCAGCTGGGAGGGAGGCCAGCTCTCACAGCTGCCCAGAGGGCTTCTCAGGACACCTCTCTACAGAGGCACCTTGTAGCTCATGTGAGAGACCCCACTTCCCCCTTTGACCCAGACACACAGCACTCTGTAAAGCGCATCCCAAAGGGCCCCCAGGACAAACAGCTTTTTGTCCAGCAATCCAAAAGTTCTCATCCAACTGCACAAGTTCGTCCCTTCAGACTGGGCTCAAGCCCCAAACCGGCCACTGTCTCGCTTCCGGCTATTAGGCCACCAGACCCTCAGTGTGCCCCTCAGAGGCCGGCGTGTCCGCCGCTGCCCACTTACTCTGAGCTCTGGTACACTCCTACTGAGATGTTAAGGCCCTCCAGTTCCTCCTTGAGCATCTGCAGGTCCGAGTTGACGAAACTCAGCTCCAGGCGCACCTGCTCCCGCACCTTCTGGTTCGTGGCCACTCTGCTCAAAGAGAAGGAGAGAAGGGGCCTCAGCCAAGCATCCTGGTGGCCAGGACCTAACTTCACTCAGGGCTGCCTGTGGCTCAGGGCCAGATGTGATCAGGTGATTCTAAGACACTGGGCACTGCTGCATCATAAGCCACAAGTGCTGGCAAAGGGACTTGGCGATGTGGCCAATGACATTGAGCTTACATGTGTGAATCCTAAGACCCCTGCAAAGAAATAACCTTGAGAAAAGACTGTGCCTGGTTATTCCTTAAAAGGACATAAATGACCTGTGAAAAGGACCTGGGTAAGCCAATAAGCTCAGTGACACACACCTGTAATTCCCACTATTTGGGAGGCTGAGGGCGGAAGGATCTCTTGGACCCAAAAGTTTAAGGACAGCCTGGGCAATAAAGTGAGCCCATTGCCTGGCATGGTGGAGCATGCCTGTAATCCCAGAGCTCAGGAAGCTGATGCAAGATAATCTTGTGAGTTTGTCACCAGACTGAGCTTTACAGTGAAACTGTCTCAAAAATTAAAACAACAACAAAAAAAACAAATGAACAACAACAAAATGAGATCATTGTTTTAGTAGAAGCAGGGGGGGTAAAAATTCTCAACAAACAAGGAATAAGAAATAATTTACAAAATCTAACAAAGGGCATCTACAAAAACTGACAGCTAACCTTATACTTGATGGTGAAAGGCTGTTTTCTCATTCTAAACAGGCAGCCAAGTCTGCTTCTGCCACTTCCTTTTGCTTCTGCTATTGTTACTATTGTACTGGGGATTGGACCCAGCCAGAGCATTCACATTAAGCTGCGTACATCCCCAGCCCCTAGTCTAGGTTCCCAGGAGAAAATCAGGCAACTCAGCATAAACCATACCATTTGTAGAAACAGTCATAAAGGGTCAGGGATTTAGCTCAGTGGTTCTGTTTTTTTGCCTAACAAGAGCAAGGTCCTGAGTTTGACCCCCAGTACCACACAGGTACCACATATCACAATGTCGGGCGTGGTGACTCACACCCACCAGAAATGCTGGGCGTGGTGGCTCAGGCCTGTAATCCCAGCATTTGCAAGTCAGAGGCAGGATAGCCTTAAATTCAAGGCTACCCCAGTTTGAACTACAAAGCAAGACACTGTCTCAAAAAAAAAAAAAAAGAAAAGAAACAGTCTAAGTTTCCAGACTAGAGCTAAGGGCCAACCTTGCAAGCAGGTCTTCCTTTCTAATGACAGCAGTCTTAGGCCTGCTGTGTGAATTGTTTCCACACAAAGAAGAAAAGAATTGGTTCCGGCACCTGTCTTGCAAGCGCAAGGGCCCGGGTTCGATTCCCCGGTAACCACATAACAATACTGGGTGTGGAGACCCACACCCAGCAGCAACCAGTACCACATACCACATACCACATACCACAGTGCCGGGCGTGGTGGCTCACGCCTGTAATCCCAGCACTCGGGAGGCAGAGGCAGGAGGATTGCTGTGATGTGAGTTTGAGGCTGAGCTCAGGGCCAGCCTGAACCACAAAGCGAGACCCTGTCTCAAAAAACCTAAAAAAAAAAAACCTAAAAAAAAAAAAAAAACAAAGAAGAAAAGAATCTCTTTATGTTTCCACACATGAAGAAAATTTCACACGATATACAAACATCAAAATGGGTCAGAGACCACAGTTTGAGAGATATATCTCCAACACTTCAGAAGAAAATATAGGACAGACAGGTGCACCCCTGTGATTCCACAACTGGGAAGGTAGAAGCAGAGGGATCATAAGTTCAAGGCCAAATGGAGCTACACAGCGGTCCAAAGTCGCTCTGAGCTACAAATGAGACCTTGTCTCAAAACAAATAAACAGGGCTGGGGATTTAGCTCAGTGGTTCCGCACCTGTCTTGCAAGCGCAGGGGGCTGGTTCAATCCTCGGTAAGCACATACAATACTGGGTGTGGAGACTCATGCCCCACAGCAATCAGTACCACATACCACAGTGCCGGGCATGGTGGCTCATGCCTGTAATCCCAGCACTTGGGAGGCAGAGGCAGGAGGATTGCTGTGATATGAGTTTGAGGTTGAGCTCAGGGCCAGCCTGAACTACAAAGCGAGACCCTGTCTCAAAAAATCTAAAACAAACAAACAAACAAATAAGCAAAAAACACACCAACAACCAAAAAGAAAATACAGGAGAAAATCTTCATAACCTTAAATCGGACAAAGAATTCTCAGCTACACACCAAAAGCACAATCCATAGGAGAAGACAATGACATGTTGGTCACTGTCAAATTTTAAGACTTGTGGATTTCAGAAGATAGCAGAAAAACCCTCTCTTCAGATTCATTAGAATGACTAAGAGCTCAGGAAAACTGTCTCATTCTGAACAGCCATGCAGAAGAGAGATACAGGACAAGGTATGGAGAAGTGTGGAGAGACTCCATGACTTCTCTAGAGGGCCGCCCTCCCAGCCCCTGCAGGCTTCCTGTACCCCATCATTTAGCGGCTTTATGGAGAGGTCCTGCCTAGCCCTGATTAAATCACTGACCTCAATCTCCAGCCCTTTCCATCTCTGGAAGTAGCGGTGGGAAGGAGAGTGGCAATCCTCTTATCACGGCTTGGTCTCTGGGGATCAGGCCCACCACGAAGCCTCTCATCTGGAGTCACTTCATTAGCATACAAAAGATACCCTTATCTCTCAAGAGATTCCCAGGGTTTTAGGAGCTTGGTGCCAGGAACCCAGAGGACAAGGGCTTTAGGAGCTCAGGGACCAGGAACAAAGGGAACAAAGACCAAGTACTTATGTTTTTATTATACTTCAGCAACCTACCGAATTGATTTCATTGTATTCCATGGGTCACAGCCTGCAGCTTGTAAAACTCAGGGCTACACAGGTGTTTTTGAGACAGTGACTGATTTACTGGTCCATATTGTCCACAAGATTCAGGGAAAACAAAGTGCTCAGCCCTCGTCCTCGTCCTGAGAACAGCTTTACTTCTCAGCAATTTGTTTCCTTTTGGCTAATGAGTACATAATGTGCTCCAATCATCTTCCCTTCTTCACCTTGGCTGCCAGGAAGCTCAGAGACAAACTGTGGCTCACATCTAATAAGACTTCTGTGGCATGTACTAGCTCCAGTTCCTGCTAAATCTTTTATTCTTCTTCCTTCTGCTCCCATATCTTCATTCATTTTCACTTTAATCCTATGTTGTACAAGGGTGTAAATTTGCGTCAAATCTGTTTTGGAAGAAGGCAAGACAAACAGTGATAACTCCTGGAGGACAAGCCTTCTGTTTCTTTGCATTTCTCCTGGAAGCCAGCAAAATCGTTTCTATATCAGGGAGGCTCAACCCATTCAGTTTGACTGGCTCTTGGCAAAGGAGTGGGTCCAAAATAAACAAGAGAGCTGGGCGTGGTGGTGCACACCCATAATTGCAGCAGCCCAGGATGATGAGGCAGGAGAATGGTGGACTCAAATCCACAACGGACAACTTAGCAAATTAGCAATAAATACTAATAAAAGCCTGCTGATCTAGCCTGGTATGAAGACCCTGGCTTTCATCTCCAGTACCACAAAAAATAAAATAAAGATAGAAATGAAGACACTAAGACTCTCATCTAAATATTCAGAAAACATCCATGTAATGTTGACTCTTCATTTCTCCACTTTTATATATTAATTTGCTGTGCACCCTGTCCCTGTCATGGCAACAACCTACCATGTAAGATTTGCAACCAATGAGCTGCGCTTTGGATATGGACCTCTTTGTGTGGGGCACTATGAAAAACATTGGTAGCCACAAGAGATGTGGGGGTTGATTTCCACGATGCTGCCTTTAGGTGCAAAGATGATTCAGAAATCAACCCTAGGGGTTGAGCAGTTTCTAATATGAGTAAGGATTTGTGTTACTGATTTGCGGGTGGAAGGTTGTTTCTCAAAAAGGTGCGGCAGATCAAGATGGCGAGTGTGCCCAGCTACCTCTGGGCCCAGGCTGGGCCAGTGGATAAGAATAGCACAAGTTGGCCTAAATCAGGGATTAAGGCCAGAGCCTTGGTTGTTTGTCGATGCCAGTGCCCTGTATCCAGGCTGCCTTGCTTCTAAGGCTTCTAAGGGTCTTTTCAGAGGAATGGGGCCTTTTTCAAAAGTTTTTGTTTGAGAGACACACACGGACGCTGCAGTGTTCTGGCAACTGATGGTCCAGCCAAAATAGAGCCTGTGGCTGACCAGGATGAGGCACACTCAAGTTTCAGCCCTTTCTTGCCCACAAACAGCCTCTGTGAGCCTCCATGGCCTCCCTCTGGCCTGAGCCCCCGAGGGAAGGCCTACTTCGCTGGGTTTCTCATGAAGCGTGGCCCATACTGTACGAATGAAGAATGAGAAGGGGCCCTGCCTCCTCTCTGTGAATGATCAAGCTGTGTGTCAACAGGGCAAGGAAGGAGGGCCAGAGTCCTGTCACTACTGACTGTGTCCACAAGTTGTCCCTCTACTTGGAGTCTGTGAGGGTTTTTTTCCCTTTCCAAGCACTTCGTGACAACAGCTTCTCGATCCCAAGTCCTAAATTATCTTAACGTGCCCATGTGTGTCTTAAGGAGTCATGTGGAGAATTCTGCATTCTGGTCCATATGTCTCTATTTGATTTTGTGTACACTTTCCCCCCACCCAAGTCTTCTCCTAAAACTGTCCCTCAGGGGAGAGGCAGCACATCCATCCAGTGACTCGTGCCCACTTCACAGATCCACTGGAGCAACTCAGCTGACTCTAGGGAGCCATCTTCACTTCATTCTTCCAGGAATTGATCCTAAATCCTGCTCTGCTAGGGATTCGGGAGATGGGTGAAAGACTAGCCCATGCCCTCATGTGGCCACCTAGAGCCGGGCTGGCAGCGGTCCCTGCCCACCTCTCAGTTGACACTAGCCCCAAAGGCCGGGGGGGGCACACACCCCCCTGTAGATAGGTGCTGGCCCCTGAGCTGTCCCAACATAAGTCATCATGGCACTCACTCTCCAAACAGTCAAGGCCACCCAGGCCTAGAATTTTAGGACCCTCTAGTTAGGAGATGACATGTTAGACTGGGAACCTTCGTGACCGGTTCACTTGTCTCTCAGCACACTGCTTCTTTCCCCTACAAACTGGTTGTCATTATTTCAAAGTTCAACAATCAGAAGACTGAGGGAAAAATATCTTCAGCAGTTCCTGGGGATAATAAAAATCAGATCTGGCAACCCCAGCCCCCATGGGGTTAAATGCACACAGGAAGACCAGAGGGAGTACGCGATGTTAGATCTCACAAGGTCGTCCTTCAGATTAGAGAAACTGCATCATCATATTTCTACCTCAGCTTTCCTCAAAGGTACTAAAAGAGTTGGAAAAAGAGAATATTATTATCCTCGTGGAGCCAGAAAAAGTACCTTTAAAATATCTGCTGTCTTCCTAATAAATTTCCAGGGAGCTCGAAGACTGGGCTCATGAGGATCTGAGACAGAGATCTTAAAGGACATGCCCAGCTACAGTGTCCTCTACCAGCACAGGTAAAGGCTGAGACGGTCACTTCCAACCCTGAATTCCTACCTTTCCTAAACGTTCCCTGGCTCTGTCTCCACGTTGTGCATGCAGTGAGACAGCGGGGACTCAGAAAACAGAAAGACACCAAGGGGCAAAGAATGGCCAAAATGACCCCTCGCTCATAGCAACAGCCATGTAATCACAGTCAGACACCCAGGGGTACCGCAGGCCCAGAGCTGATCTTGGCCAAATGCCCTGTTTTCCTGAAACCATTGGTGGAGTCAGATTAATAAATACCTTCAGGGTTTCCAGACAACATTCTCCAGAGGGGCGCTTGGTGCTGCTAGGTCACTGCAAGAATCATTAACAAACCCTCCCCACCCCCACTCTTGCCCAGGAACAACTGCTCAACTTGACAATGAGCCTGAGCCAGGCCTGGAACAAACAGGCTGTTTGCTGGTTGGTGTCACTAACAGAACAAAGAGCGTTGCCCTAGTTCCCTCCTGAGAAATTCCCAGTCCCCTGTCCAATGAGACCTCCCCGAGGACCCCATGTTGCTGAGGCTGTGCAGCCTCAGGTCACTCTAGGTCAGTAGTGGTAAACCCAGGACACACGTGTTACTGTTTTGCTTTTAAGACGGGAGGTGTTAATGTCTGAGTTGTTTTTTTTTCCAAACAAAAACCTCAGGATTCAAGTTTAATTGCAGTGTTGCCACTCTGGGATAAAGAAGTGGGGTTTGGGTTGCATTTTGGGCATTCGGCTCTAAAAAGTTCACCATCCCTGCTCGAGGTCAACCTCTATCACATTTCTATTTCATCAGAGCATAGAAAGTATCACTTCTTGATGTGATCTGCTTTGTTTACTCTGTACAAAGTCTCCCTTGCAGGCTAAGGGTGGAGGTCTGTGGCACAGCACCTGCCTGTCAGGCACAATATCTTGGGTTTAATCCCCAGTACTGCGAAACAGGCTGTGCTCAGTAAGAGACGAAGTATCACATGAGCACAATCTTACCGGCACTACATGCAACTTCCTCCCCTGCACCTGCCACCTGCCAATTAAGAGGTGTTCAAAGAACCCACAAACTGGCAAATTGGCACAGCCCAGTCCTAGGAAGGCTGCAGCACAGGGCTACAGAGCTGGCCTGTCAAACTGTCCGAGTCAGCCAGACCCCAAAGCCACAAAACACACAAGCATTCTAAGCTCAAGGCGGGGGGATCAAGTGAGCCTTGTCTGAGCTGCACAGACCTCCTGAAGTGGGGCTGCGCTATGGGAAACTGACAGGACCCAGGTCCACCCTTGCCTCAGAACAGGGACACTGTCAGACATCTGAAAAACTAAAACATGACAATATCTTCCCAGTCCCATCTGGTCACAGTCTCCCTTCACAGTTATAACAGACCAGGAAAGCATTCCCAGATAGCTTCCAGCCACCCAGGAGAAACAAACCCAACACAGGCATGGCGCTCTCATTCCTGATTAAGTGGCGGGTTCCAGGGAGCTGCTTCTGTTATTCTTGGGGACCCCCGTGGTACTTCACAATAAAAATTAGGGGGAGTAATTCACGCTGCTGTTATAAACATATTCAAATAACAAAGAGCAGCAGAAAGAGCGAATCATCTCCACCTTCATCCCAGTCTTGTTCCAAGAACCAATTGCTGACGGTTTCTTTGTCCTTTTGTGCATGTTTAAGTCCTCTGTGTTCACACACACACACACACACACACACACACACAGCACGCTGCCCTGCTTCCTTCCCTTTTTTTCTCTTTCTCCCTCTTCCTCTCCCTCTTCCCTTCTCCCTGAAGTACTACAGATTGAACCCAGGACCTTGTACCTGCTAGGCAAGGGCTCTACCACTGAGCTACCTCCCCAACCCTTGTCCTGCATTTTTTCTTCCCCCACCTGAACATATCATCAGTCTCTTTCATTTATTCAGAAACGAATTTATCTCAAGATCAAAGTCAGAAACCCTCGTCCTGTTCTGCTGCGTGATCAGGAGATGGCACTTGTGACCTCAGCGGCTGAAAGCTCTTTTACATTTAGTGCATGAGTTTGTGTTTTCCAACATTCTCCCAGGCTGTGTGCTTCCCAAGGCTTCCAACACCGAAGCTGATCCATTAGAGGGCCCATAGGCCAAACTGTGCCCACATTTGGGCATCCTCTTCCTTCCTCATCTGTAAGAGTCTGAGGAGGCTCCAAGGAAACTGTAGTCTCCAAAAAGCAACTGAGCCCCTTCCTTGCTAGTTTTCGGGTTCCGGGCCCTTACAGCCCTCCATATCTCTTCCAGAGGCACTGAGAAGAACCCAGAAGGCAGGTACAATGGCTGGCTTTTCTATATTGTAGAACTTTACAAGGGAGAGAAAGGGGCTACCCGCAGAACGCTAAGAGAAAATCTGCATTCTGTAAAGAAAAGCTCAGAGGCACATGTCTTTTGTTGAATTGAAGGGCATGGGGAAAGTTGATGCCTGCCTGGATATAGGTAAGGCTCAGAGTTCTGTGGTTGACAAGTAATTATTTTATCACCAAAGTAAAACAATGAGTGCTGCAAGTGAACAGGCTGTACTATATCCCTCTCACTAGCTGACTCTTCTTGCTTTGAGATGCTTCCCAGGGTTATCTCCAACTCTTGGGCTGCAGCAATCCTCCAGCCTCAGCCTCCCGAGGAGCTGTGACTATGGTACATCCTTCTATACGCGGTTAATACCCCATGCGTTAGAAAGGTGGACAGCGGCAGTGGAAATATCCTAGTTGCTCCTTCCTGCCTTCTTTTCCCTTCTACATTCAACACACATTTACCAAGCTGACTCCACCCCTGGCATCATGTAGGGAGCAGAGAGGCTCAAGTCAGAGGAAGCAGAGGACAAATACCAGGAAGACTAGCGAACACCGAAGTGGAGTTGTGAGGCAGCTAGCTCACTCAGAAAGTCAGGGGGCCCACTGCCCATGAGCCACCCCAACACACAATCAGGGCGGGCAACATGTCTGCTTTAACACAATCGCACTCTGAACCAGAAAAGACCTGGCTGAGGAGGAGAAAGCCGAAGCTGACCGCGAAGGGCAGGCTCGGGAGTGGAGGGAAGGATGCATACAGGACCGAGGCAGGGAAGCCACAGACACCTACTTCAGAAGGTTTTCCGCTCCTGTCCGCATCCGCACGGCCTTGAGGATCTGCTGGTTCAGTGCAGCCCTTTGATTCTGGAGTTTGCTGCGGCCGGTCTGTGCAAGGGGGTTGCATCCCTAAGAGAAAAGTCAGAGGGCTGCTTTAGAGGTGAAGCACTCTAAAACAACAGTAATGTTTAACAACACAGACATTTAACCAGACGACATTCTCTTCTGAAAAGAAAAGTAAATATCAGTGTTGAGCAAACCAGCACAAAACAGTGGTTGGAGGCCCAGGGATTTGGCTCAGTGATTCTGGCACCTGTCTTGCAAGTGCAAGGACCTGGGTTCAATCCCTGATTAACCACATACAATACTGGGTGTGGAGACTCACGCTTAGCAGCAATCAGTACCACATCCCACAATGCCGGGCTTAGTGGCTCACACCTGTAATCCCAGCACTCAGGAGGCAGAGGCAGGAGGATTGCTGTGATGTGAGTTTGAGACTGAGCTCAGGGCCAGCCTGACCTACAAAGTGAGACCCTGTCTTAAAAAAAAAAAAAAAAAAAAAAAAAACAGGGGTTGGGGATTTAGCTCAGTGGTTCTGGTTCCTGCCTTGCAAGCACAAGGTCCTCAGTTCGATCCCTGGTAACCACATACAACAATGCTGGGCATGGTTACTCATGACCACCAGTAATCAGCACCACACACCACAATGCTGGGCGCAGTGACTCACGTCTGTAAGCCCAATACTTGAGAAGCAGGGGCAGGAGGATTGCTATGAGTTCCAGGCTGAGCTCAGGGCCAGCCTGAACTACAAAAGCGAAACCCTGTCTCAAAGGAAAAAAACCCCACACAAAATGTTGAAATGTATATAGAAAACAAGTCATTCATAATAATCGAACTCACAAACAGCCACTGTGAATTGGTCTACACGAAATGCACGGTTATTCTCCACATCCTCTACTGGATCGGGAGTCCCTAGGACCAACTGATGCTGAGAGATCTGTGAGACTCCCAGGCCTGGTGTACCTGTCACATGGCTTCACAAGGGTAACATGGAAGCTGGTTTGCTCAACACTGTTTCTTGCCCGTCCTGAGTCATCAAGAACACTCTCTTCCCCAGTGCCAAAACTCCAGCAACTCTAGCTGGACAAGGTGGCAGACACCTGTTATCCAGCACTCTGAGGCTCGGGCAGGAGGATTGTAAATTTGAGTTCAGCTTGGGCAACTTAGCAACTTACAGAAGCCCTATCTCAGAATACAAAATAACTAATCCCAGTACTCAATAGGCTGAGGCAGGAGGATTAGTATGAGTTGGAGGCCAACCTGGAATATATCACGAGACTCTGTTTCTAAAAAACCAAAAAAATAAATAAATAAAACATAGGCTGGGAATGTAGCTCAGTGTCAAGGCCCTAAGTTCAATTCTTAGTACCCAGAAACTAATAGTAATAAAACTATAAAATGCAGCAACTCATATGCAATGTCTCTCCATGTTAGCTCATTAAGAGAAGTAACACTCAGAACACAAACTGGCAGCTGATCACATAAGCACTACCAAGTACCAAAGCTCCAGGCTCCCAGAAGGAAAACAGGGCTTCACCACAAAGCACACTAACTGCACCACACCGTGGGCACAGTGGACCACCTTACTAATCAGGCAACCATGGGAACACTCTAGGGGACGGGTTCCTAGATATAGCCGAGCCAGCCTTGTAAGCCAGCCCTTCCCTGCACAGTGATACATACAGCTCATCTTGTCTCTCTTAGCAGTCCAGCCTGAGATTCTCCTCCATCACAATGTGCTCCTCAGCTGGGTGCTCCAGGAGGAAGAGGCAGGAGGACTACACAGATGAGTTCAAACCAGGCAACTCTTAGTGACTTAGCAAGACCCTGTCTCAACATTTTAAAAATGAAAAAAAGAAAAGGGCCGGGGATTTAGCTCAGTGGTTCTGGCTCCTGTCTTGCAAGTGCAAGGGCCCGGGTTTGATCCCCAGTAACCACATACAATACTGGGCACGGAGACTCATGCCCAGCAGCAATCAGCACCACATACCATAGTGCCGGTCAGGCGTGGTGGCTCACGCCTGTAATCCCAGCACTCAGGAGGTAGAGGCAGGATTGCTGTGATGTGAGTTTGAGGCTGAGCTCAGGGCCAGCCTGAACTATAAAGTGAGACCCTGCTCAAAAAAGAAGAAAAAAAAAGTTGGGAATGTAGCTCAATGCAAAAAAGTCCCCCAGTACTATCTCCGCCAAAAAAAGAAGTGTTCCTCAAACACAAGTTTTTGTTTTGTGCGTGTGGTACTCTGTATTGAACATGGGCCTTACATGTCCTACACGAGTCTCTACCACCTATTATTACAGCTTCCCCAGTGCCTGTGGCATCTCGCTGTAATTCTGAACTGCATTTCCCTAATGATTAGTGACGCTGAACATCTTTTCATTGGTGCAGGCTGGACAGACAGCTCAGTAGTGGGGCATTGACCAAGCATGTGTTCAACCACCAGCACTATTTCAAAAAAGGACAGAATCACTTCTGCTTGTTTGGGAGGCTCCGGCTTAGGACCCAGCTGCCAAGGTTGAGCAGTCCCGTCCCACATAGGTCTCCTTGGCCCTTCTCTGTGGTATCTGGTGTGGTTCACGGTCACTCTCTTTTCATGGGCTTAACTGACCTCCTCTGGAGATTTTTGTTGGAGAAATATCAACTCAGATCCTTTGCCCATTTCTAAACTGGATTATCCATCTTTCTTTTTGTTGAGATCAAAAGCATTATTTTTAATAACTGTAAAACCAAACATCCCTGGGCAGGGCGGTGGCCCACACCTGTAATCCCAGCACTCTGGAAGGTGAGGCGGCAGGGAGGATTGCTGTGGGTGAGGCCAGCCTGAACTACATACACAGTGAGACCTTGTCTGAAAGCACTGAAGAAAAAGCAAGCATCTCATTCTTCCCATTTCATGCTTTACTTTATTAGTGAAGGTAAACACTGTTTTTCATATAGTACTGATCACTTAGATTTCTTCTTCAGTGAATTATATCTGCTTGTGTTCTCTCTGCCCATTACAGTATGCCCTGGGGTATTTGGGCTACAATGTCTTATGTTGTAAAGTATAAAATTGGGAAGAAAAAAAAAAAGTTTCCTTTACACCTAATAGAGTTCTTCCAGCCCAGACAGACAGAAGCTTGGGACCGCATTCCTCCGAGGCTTATCTGCAGGACTAGCGGCTACTCCCTATTCGTGACATGGCTTTCTCAGCTCTGCACATACCTGCCTCCCCAACCAGGCCCAGGCCACACCCAGGCGTAGACCCAGGGGAGATAGGTGGGTTATCTGTGGCCCAACCTTCTCAGTGGTCCTTATGTCACAGGCCTCTGGACTAGCAGCTCAGATATGAGTTACATTTCTCCTCCTATCAAGATTTCTCATGCTTGTTTCCCAGCAGGTCCCACTGTTTGGCCCCCGTGCAGTCCCTCACCTAGTTTTCCATGGTGAATGGAAAATACTTCTCCTAAATCCAAACAAACTGTATGGATACTCAGAATCCAGGTTGGAATAGATCCTGAAGTTTAAGACTGTTACTCACTCCCCCCTTGCAGCACTCTAGTAATAGAGATTGAACCTAGGGCTTTCTCACTGAGTCAGAATCTCAGCTCTTTTCTTTTTTTAAAATAGGGTCTCACTTTTTAGTTCAGGCTGACCTTGAACTCAGTATGGAGCCCAGGTTAGCCTCGAAATCACAGCAATCCTCCTGCCTCTGCCCACCGAGTGCTGGGATTGGATTACAGGCTTGTGCCACCAAGCCTGGCTAAACTATTCATTGATATCTGATTAAAACTTAAAATTCTTTTTCAGATATAAGATAATAATATCTTCAATGCTAATTTAATACTAAAGGGCTACAATAATTATCAGTCTCTTTCCTTTTTGGAAAATTACTACAAAGTGCTGGTCTGATCTTACTCAGGTACCTGTTCACCAATGCTGCGTTTTATTTTACAAATAAGCCTTAACAACTAATCCTTTTATGCACATAGCTGCTCAGATCGGCAGCTCTTCCAACACAGAAGAAGAATTTTTTCCTGCTTCTAGACTTTAACCAGCTTCTGGAATCGCTGTACCCTCACCAGCCCATAGCTGGTGGGGTCAAGTTTCTAGATAAGACCTAGGAATTCCCAGGCTAGCGCAGACTGAGTAATTGGACCCAAAACTACATTCCTTCTTACTGACAGGTAGGAATGCTGAGCCCTGCTGGGAAGGATAGAAACACCTACTGGGTAGCCAGGGAAGCTCCCTGAGAGTGAAGTCTGTGCGAGACCACCAGAAAGATCATGGAGGGGAGTACTGGAGCGGGAATCGGGGCGCGGGGGCCCTCCCACAGTCCTCACCCACATGTTTCTCTTCCCTGGTTTGTCTAAAAGCAAGGCTCCCAGACCAGCCCCTGCAACTCAAGGTAGAGATACATTCTTGATGGGACGCAGAACTTTCAAATGGGAAAGACTTGTTCCAGAGAGTAGGGAAATAGGGATCACTCAGCTTGGCTGGGCACCAGGACCACCAGGGAGCTGTCCTGGCCTCATACAGGTCACTGCTGACACGGTCTTGCAGTGAAGTGAACCTTTCTTTATATAATGTCTCATGGCTTGCTGAGCAGGATTAGGTTTGGCATTTTGGTCATCATGAAATCCGGAAAGATGGTCTGATATCTCCCACCCAGGAAAAGCCAGGTACTGAGGGAATTCTCAGTACCACCAGAGCGTGGTGGGCTTTCCCTGGGAGTCAGACACCTATGTGGACCCCACACAGCATCTAGGATCCTATGGTCTCTGGGGAAGGAGGGTAAGTGAGCTACTGGACACCTTCCTTAGCTCCCAGGCAGCCTGTGAGGCCGGAACCGCAGCAGGAATGTGCGGGGGTGTCGGGGCAGCTCCCCTCCCCATCTCCAGCTGCACAGGCACATGGTTCCTGGCTCAGGACTGCCAGCGTCACCCGCATCCTTTGGGGAAAATAGTGATCCACACACTCTCCCACCTCATGGCCCATGACGGTCAGAGGTCCTCTTTTCCAAGCAAGAACTTTTGACTCATATCTGGCCATTTGGAAAATCAACCCCCAGCCCTGATTCTGGTTCAAGGACAAGCACAGGAGGTAGGGCAATCAAGTATGATCAGACACACAGCTATTAAGAATATAGTTCAGGGCCAGGGATTTAGCTCAGTGGTTCAAGCGCAAACACCTGGATTTGACCCCCGGTAACCACACATAACAACACCAGGTGTGGAGACTCACATCCACCTGCAATCAGAACCACATGCCATAGTGCTGGGTGTGGTGGCTCACGCCTAGAATCCCAGCACCGGGGAGGCAGAGGCAGGAGGACTGCTATGAGTTCCAGGCTCACAGGGGCAACATAGTGAGCTCAGGGTCAGTCTGAACTACAAAGTGAAATCCTGTCTCAAAAGACAAAGGGAAAAAAAAAAAAAGACAAAGGGAGTGTAGTGGTGAGTTGGAAGTCTCTGTGTGAAGGCCCCGGGTTCAACCCCACTACCACCACCCAAAAAAAGCAACACACAGGCAAAAACCTTACAAATATTTAAAGAAATTTTAGACTATTATGGAGACATGACACCAAAATTCATGAATCAAACATTTCCAAACCCAAACAATGACTGTTATGACTGACAGGGTATATAATTCTTATCTAGAAAGTGTAGTGTCTATGTCTGTGTTGAAACTGAGTGCTGGTATTTGTCTTGGAGTCTGAGTTTGTATATTTCTGTGACTATTTATTTGTAACAGTTTACATTATTTTACAGGGTGTGGTGGCGCATACCTGTAATCCTAGCACATGAGAGGCTAAAGCAGGAAGAGTGTCACAAGTTTAAGGCCAGCCTGGGCCGGGGAGTTAGCTCAGTGGTTCCGGCGCCTGTCTTGCAAGCGCAAGGACCTGGGTTCGATTTCCTGGTAACCACATATCATACTGGGCGTGGAGACTCACGCCCAGCAGCAACCAGTACCACATACCACAGTGCCGGGCGTGGTGGCTCACGCCTGTAATCCAGGCACTTGGGAGGGAGAGGCAGGAGGATTGCTGTGATGTGAGTTGGAGGCTGAGCTCAGGGCCAGCCTGAACCACAAGGCGAGGCCCTGTCTCAAAAAAAAAAAAAAAAAAAGAGTTTAAGGCCAGCCTGGACTAACGAATGGCTGTCTTTCCACACCATGTGTGACAGACACCTGCCTGCCTCCCTTCTGCTCTGGGAACCAGGGAAGCCCTTCCTCCTTTTCGCCAAAGATGAAGCCCATCCTGTAGCTATTCTTCCAGCAAATTTAGGGCAAAGTGAAAGCTTAGGATCTAGAGGTCAGAAGTAACTGACTTCAAGGTGAAAGGTCAGGCATGAGGCAGCATCTGGCCCAAGACCCTTATCCAGGACACAGGAGGACAGGTGTCTTTAGCCACTTCTTTTTTTTTTTTTTTTTTTTTGAGACAGGGTCTCGCCTTGTAGTTCAGGCTGGCCCTGAGCTCTGCCTCAAACTCACATCACAATCCTCCTGCCTCTGCCTCCGAGTGCAGGGATTACAGGCATGAGCCACCACGCCCGGCACTGTGGTATGTGGCATTGATTGTTGCTGGGCGTGAGTCTCCACACCCAGTATTGTATGTGGTTACCGGGGGATCAAACCCGGACCCTTGCGCTTGCAAGACAGGCACTGGAGGGGCAAGGGAGTTAGCTCAGTGGTTCCTGCGCCTGTCTTGCAAGCACAAGGACCTGGGTTCAATCCCCAGTAACCACATAACATACTGGGCGTGTAGACTCACACCCAGCAGCAATCAGTACCACATACCACAGTGCCGGGCGTGGTGGTTCACGCCTGTCACCCCAGCACTCGGGAGGCAGAGGCAGGATTGCTGTGATGTGAGTTGGAGGCTGAGCTCAGGGCCAGCCTGAACCACAAAGCGAGACCCTGTCTCAAAAAACCAAAAAAAAAAAAAAAAACCTACAAAAAAAAAGACAGGCACCGGAACCACTGAGCTAAATCCCCAGCCCCTAGCTGCTTCTTCAGCATAGCTATTTTCTTTGCTTTTCTCATTTCTTCCTGGTTCCACAATCCCTTACTCAACCATCAAACTCTGGAAAATGTTTGTTTATGAGTTTAGCAAAGCTTCAAGCAGAAAGCACAGAAATAGTATGCCGAACCCTGCAATATACACACATCTAATTTAACTTTCACCACACTGGAGATTCGAGGGGGGAGGTTGGATGAAGAGAAGCTAGCTTTTACATGTCAAAAAAAAAAAAATAGAGACATGAATTGGTACTTGTAAATAGCCCTCCTGCCCTCCCTGGGTCTCTGCCAGCTGTAGGGGGTGGGGAGAGCCCAATCCATTCCACAGGAGCAGGGCGGGCATGACATAAATCGATACTTAGCCACAATCTCGAGTCCTTAAGGTACCAGACTGGGCTCCTGAGTGCTGGGATCAGACATGTGTCAC
Organism: Petromus typicus; assembly: GCA_004026965.1. NCBI lineage: Eukaryota > Metazoa > Chordata > Mammalia > Rodentia > Petromuridae > Petromus > Petromus typicus. Next base: position 7,880 of record PVIR01019092.1, on the reverse strand, counting down.
CATCCCTGCTCTGAGTATCTCTACAAAATGCTGAATAACAAAGGCTTTACTGTAGCTTCTTCTATACCTAAAATCGACAAGATGTCCATAAATCAAATATTTTCAAACCCAAACAATGACCTGCTTATTACAACTGATAGGACACTCTCATGGTAGTTGAGAATCTACCTGGAAAGTGTCTGTGTATATGTAGAAAGGGAGGACGGATATTTGGATTGGATCTTGAGTTTGTATATTTCTATGATTACTTTTTTGGGGAATGATTATTTTTTATTTATAACAATTTATAAATAAATTGCCGAGTGTGATGGGACAGACCTATAATCCTAGCACTTGGGAGGCAAGTTCAAGGCCAGCCTAAAATACATAGTGAGATCCTATCTCAAAAACAAATCAAAGCAAAATAAAATCCCTTTTAAAAAAATTTAAATTGAGGCTGGGGATTTAGTTCAGTGATGCTCCACCTGCCTGGCAAGCCTAACGTTCTGAGTTTGATTCTCATACCGGCAGAAAGAAACCAAACCTGCCTCACCTCATGGCTTTGTTCCATAGAACACGAGAAGCAGGGTGGGTGGGTAACCCACTTTCTAGGACCCCCCTTCTGTCTCTCTTAGACAAAAGCCTTTTCTCAATAAATTTTTCCTACTCTTAAAAAAAAAAAAATCCCCCCAAAAACTCATGTAACATTTATAATGCAAACAGTCCTGGAGAAAAAATAAGCCATCTGTGAAGTTGTTTTGATCACAGACCCTTTTCTCTTCCTACAAATTGAGACCTAGGAATTTTCCAAAGGCCCAGGCAAGCTGGACCTGGTAAGTCACACATAGAATATCAGCACTCTGGGAGGCTTAGGCAGGAAAATCTTAAATGTGAGCCCTGCCTGGGCAATTCAGTGACTTAATAAGATCTTGTAAAAGTTAAAATTAAAAAGGGCTGGGAATGTAGCTCCCATGACAAGATTCTGGGTTCAATCCCTAGTACTTGCAAAATAAAAAAAGCTTATGGCCACAGTGAAGTCTGGGCCTCAATGGAGAGGCCAGAGGGATTCACATATCCACCGTCTCTGTCCCGGGTACTGGGGACACCTGGCTCCCAGCTGCCACCCAGCGCACACTCTGCTGGGCACCTTGGTCTCCGGCGAGGCTGTACCCCCAAGTTCCACTGAGCTCTTAGGCCACCTCCAACGCAGCCTTTGTGTCACAAGACTCCTCCGGTAGCTGTGCCCAAGGAGGAAGTGTTGAGCAGGCTAACATAGATGCCTAGCAGCATCAGGTGGTGCTTTGGCAACTGTTCAAATAGCCCCAGGAAACAAGGGACATTTAAGGTTCCAGCTCATCACATTGACTCTCGTCTGAGTCACCATGAAAATTCTGTTCTGCCAGAGGACTCTCCTGGCCGGAAGGCCACAGTGTGAGGTCCGACTGGGTCACCCTGTGGGCTGGGGGCACCGTTCACCAAGGCCACAGTCAGCCTGGGTTCAGCTTGGCCTTTTGCGTCTTCTGTTCCAGTCTGGGAAGGGACTGTGGCTCCAAGGGGCGGTCCAAACAAATTCCGGACAACACCAGTGCCCCAGGAAAGTCAGAGCTCCCAGTGCCGCCCCCATACACCATGCTTCTGAGTGAGAACTACAAGTCTCAAACTCGAAACTAGACCTCGCTAAATTCACAAGTACTCAGGAAGAACTTGAGACTGGGTTTCTAAGAGGCAAAAAAGAATTCTCCTCCTGCCTTCTCCGCTGGCGCCTCTGACAAGCCCAGTTGTAAAAAAAACAGGCCATAAACCAGGACACAATGAACCTTGGGGCCCTGTTCAGCCTGCAGGTTTCTGCAAACGAGAAAAACTTCCTCTACAGCTCTTGAGTAAAAACAATGGCACTAAATTCATTTTGGGGCATTTATGCTCCCTGAGGTTGGCCAGGCAGAGAACAAGTGACAATGCCACACTTTGTACTCTCTCTCCCTTCACTAACCTTTCTGTCAGGGCCTTTCTGCAGGCCAGGGGAGAGGCTTTGTGTATCCTCCCCCAACCCCAGCTGCCTTTCTCATGGCCGAGAACAGGTTTTCCTGGGGAGTTTGAAGGCTGGTGTCCCACCGAAGGGATCCGCCATCATGACTGACAGCCTCCTGGAAATCTGCATTGCTCTGCATTTAACTATAGAACATACTTTCTCGTAAGACTTTCAGTTGGAAAGAGTGTTAAAAACTGGGGAGGGGGCACATTTCTATCGGTCATCAATTTTTGGTGCCAAGGATGAAACTTGTGACTTTTTTTTGCTTGCAAGGCAGGTACTGGGACCACTGAGCTAATCTCCTGCCCTGGTCATCTTTTTAAGAAAGGAATTTATAGTAATCTGATGGAAATACAGTGTTGGAGCCAGGTGTAGGGGTGCATGCTTGTAACCCACCACTCGGGAAGCTGAGGCAGGAAGATTACTGTGAGTACAACACCTGCCTGAACTACATAGGGAAACTCTTTCTCTAAAAAACAAATACATATATGTATGTTTATGCCTGAGAAGGCATGTATGCTTTTGAGACTGAAGCAGAGGGAAGTTCAAGTCCAACCTGAACAATTTAGTAAGTTCCTGTCTCAAAGTTTTAAAAAGGGATAATATAGGGCCGGGGAGTTAGCTCAGTGGTTCCGGCGCCTGTCTCGCAAGCGCAAGGACCCGGGTTCGATTCCCCGGTAACCACATAACAATACTGGGTGTGGAGAC
>PVIR01019091.1:13925-32518 GCA_004026965.1 Petromus typicus | reverse complement strand
CACATCGCAATCCTCCTGCCTCTGCCTCCCGAGTGCTGGGATTACAGGCGTGAGCCACCACGCCCGGCACTGTGGTATGTGGTACTGGTTGCTGCTGGGTGTGGGTCTCCACACCCAGTATTGTTATGTGGTTACCAGGGAATCGAACCCGGGCCCTTGCGCTTGCAAGACAGGCGCTGGAACCACTGAGCTAACTCCCGGGCCCCTCTGATGTACTTTTTAAGTCTCCCTTTTCAGAGTACTCAAATTTGGTGATAGCTATCTTTTACTTCTTTGGTTAGATTAATTCCTAAGTATTTAATTTTTCCTGATACTGTCATAAATGGTATTTTTTTCCTGATTTTTTTCTCAGTGAATTAATATCTGTTGTAGGATCACTATTGATTTTTATGTATTGATTTGTGTCCTGTTACATTCCTGAACTTGATTAATAATCTCAGGAGAGTTTTGGTGGAATTTTTTATATCTGTTATGTAAAGAGAGGATCATGCCTTTTGAGAATATTGATAATTTGATTTATTTACCTTATATATTTTTGTTTGTTTGTTTTTTCTGGCCTGATTGCTCTGGCTACTGTTTTGAGTAGTACAGTGAATAGGAATGCTTATTGTGAATACTTTTGTTTAGAGGGAAAACTTGCTTTCCCCATTTAATATGATGTTGGTGGTAAGCTTGTCATAAATAGCTTTTATCAGATTGAAATAAACGTTTCTCTGTTCAGGGTTAAATAAGTCACGAAGGGATGTTGGATTTTATCAGACTCATGTTTATGTGGTATATTTAAAGAGAGTGTCTTGTAGTTCTCTTTTTTGGTTAAGTCCTTTTCTGATTTTGGAATCAGAGTATTGCTAGCTTCCAGGAATGAGTTTGAGAGTACCTCTTCCCTTTCAGTTTCATTACAGAGTTTGAAGAGTATGGTGTTAGATTTTCCCTGAAGTTCTTAAGAGAATTCCACTGTGAATCTATTGAGTCCTGTAGTTTTCTTTCTTTTTAGGTTTTTTGAGACAGGGTCTCGCTTTGTGGTTCAGGCTGGCCCTGAGCTCAGCCTCAAACTCACATCACAGCAGTCCTCCTGCCTCTGCCTCCCAGGTGCTGAGATTACAGGCCTGAGCCACCACGCCTGGCACTGTGGTATGTGGTACTAGTTGCTGCTGGGTGTGAGTCTCCACGCCCAGTATGGTATGTGGTTACCAGGGATCGAACCCTAGTCCTTGCGCTTGCAAGACAGGTGCCGGAACCACTGAGCTAACTCTGCGGCCCGAGTCCTGCAGTTTTCTTAGTTGGTATATTTTTTTAAAGTTACTGCTTCAATTTAATTGCTTGTTATTGGATTATTTAGGGGTTTTATATCTTCTAGGTTCAGTTTTGGTAATTCGTATGTCTGAGAATCCATTTCATTGGAGTATAGCTTTTCAGAATACTTACTTGGGCCAGAGACTTAGCTCAGTGGTTCTGGTGCTTACCTGTACTATCCCCCCTCCGCGAAAAAAAAAAAAAAGAAAACAACAAGAAAGAAAGCTAAAAAAGTAGTTATTAATAATCTTCTAGATTTCAGCAGTGTCTTTGGTGATTTTACCCTTTTCATTTCTAATCACATAGATCTGTGTCTTTCCTTTTTTGGGTAAGATTGACTAAGGATTTTGTATTTCGTTTTTTTAAAATTGAAGCAGCTCTGTTTGTTGGTTCATTGATCCTTTGTATTGTTGTTTTTTTCTTTTTTTGTGGAACCAGGAGTTGAACTCAGGCCCTTGTGCTTCCAAGGTAGGTACGGTACCACTTGACTAAGTCCCTGGCCCTTGTATTGTTTTAAAATATCAATCTCATTAATTTCTGCTCTGATCTTTATGCAGTAAAACCTTGTATTAAGAGTAACTTGTTCTGTGTGTTCTACGAGATGAGGAAACATTTCTAATAAATCTTGACTTGATAAATGATTGATGTTTTGCAGAGCAGTAGTTGATGCCGAACATCCCATGATCAGTGGTAGCTCTCCTGCTGCGGGTTGTGGGTGATCATCTCAACAGCAAGAGGTTACGAGGTGACCTTGTCTGCAGAGGAATCAAAGCAGAGACACACACCCCTCACTCCACATGAGGTTAGGGAGATGTGTAAAGTGTGAGGAACTGCAAAGTCTTGTAGAAAAGCACCACCTGCACACGGCTGGCTCAGGGTCAGCAATAAATCTGCTTAATGGCAATACACTGTCACATTTCTGTGAAATCTTCAAAAGGAGGTGGAAGCAAGTGTCACTGTATAGGTTCCTTGTAAAAATTGCACAAAAAGGAGGATTCCACTGAACCAATAGACAGTAGTGATTCTATTAATGATGGTGAAAGTCATCCTACACAGTATCTTTCCACTCTTGTTGCCCTTATACCAGCCCTGAAGGTTTTTAAAGGTAAACACAGTTACCTTTAAAATTAAAGGTTAATTTGGCTTTTTAAAATATGTTTTGTTTACTGTTTTGCATTATATTACAGTATTATAATCATTTTTATAGGAATATTTTTTAGTTGTGGGATGAATTATGTAAGCTTTCATTATTTCTTTTGAGGAAATTCACTTTGATATACAAGTGCTTTAGATTACAACATTGTTTCTGGAATGAGTTATGCTCGAAAATCAAAGTTTTACTGTAATTTTCTTTTTATTTAGGTTTTTTTTTTTTTTTTTTCTGGTTTGTTGAGGTAGAATCTTGCTTTGTAGTTCAGGCTGGTCCTGAACTCACTATGCAGCCCAGGCCAACCTTGAACTTGCAGCACTCGATCTTCCTGCCTCTGCCTCCTGAAAGTTGGAATTACAGGCCTGGGCCCCTCTTCTTTTTCTTAGCTTTAGATTTGAATGACTGTTTTTCTAGGGCTTTGAGGTACATCAGCAGGTGGCGGTACCTTGGTTCACAAACAGTTCTCTCCACAGTCACAAACTGAACTGGACGAGAGCCAAGTCAGTTTCCTCACGAGGTTGACTTTGGACCTATCCACCGAATTGGATTTGGTTCTCGTCCAACTTGGTTTGTGACTGGAATCTTGGAAAGGGTCAAGTTCTTCTTCCATGATTTGTAGACAGAATTCTGCAGCAAAACTGTGACCCCTGTCCTGTGACCTTTCCCTGACCCAAGGGCCAAAGAGCTGACGTTTGTGTGACCTCTCGCCAGCGTGGCTGGGTGGGCAGAATTCCTCAGCCGTCAGCTGGAATAGCTGAGACTTGTGCTACCCTGTCTCGGGGCGGTAACAGTCGCTTTGAGCCTCACATGCCCACTGTGGTCACTTCCTCAGTCACAGACTCTGGTTTTTGTTTTTTCTTTCTCATCTGTCTCTTTTCTCTTTACTCTCAGTAAACTCAGTTTTTCTTTACTCAGTGTATTCCTAGAAATAATTTACACCTACATCCTTATCTTTGGGCCTGCTTTCTTAGAAACTCAAACACATTCTCCTTAGCTGTAACTACTGTTGTGTGCTACATATTTTTGCCAACTTATTTCTTTGTATTCACCATTCAGCAAAATCTGGAATCACCACGTACATATACAAAGGAAAATATATGCTACACACGTGAAATATATATTATGTGCAAATATTGGATTATTCTATGCACCATGGTTTGCAAGCATAATTTGCTGCAGAAACAAGTTTGTAATCCAAAGCACTTGTATATCAAAGTGATTTTCCACATAAGAAATAATGAAACTCAGATGATACATTCCACAACTCAAAAATATTCATATACAATGATTGTAATACTGTAAAGAAAAATTAACCTACTTACCTCTGAGAACCTCAGCGGCTGGTGTGAGGGAGGCGAGGAGGGTTACTGTGTGGCAGAGCCTCCCTGGCACTAACGGACTCCCTGCTGCCTATTGGCTCAGTGAAACTTTTTGCGCAGCTTTAGCGAAGGAACCTATCCAATGATGCTTTTGCCTCGTTTGAGATTTTCATGGAAATGTGACATTATATTGTCCTTAAACAGATTTATTGCTCACACTGCTATAGCCATACTCAGCTGGCACTTTTTTTCTGTTGTTTTCTTTTGTTTTTTTGAGATCTTTATTTTTTCATATGGCTGCAAATGACTAGCACTCTTTGGATTTACCTTGTGGGACCACTTTGGCCTTTCTTGCAGGCTAAGTGTACTGTGAATGTACTTCTTCAGCTTTTACTTTGGAAATGCTTTATTTCTTTTCTCACTTTCGAGGAATAGTTTTGCTGAAATAAACTGTCTGGTTGCAGGTTTTTTCCTCTCCTTTCAGCACATTGAATATATTGGGCCAGTGTCTTTTGGCATCAAAGGTTCCTGGTGAAAAATCTTCAGGTAGGCTTACTGAGATCTTTGTATGCTATAAATCACTTCTCTTTTGCTGCATTGAGAATCGTCGTTTTGGACTTTTGAAAGTCCAAAGTCAAGGCTCTGTGAGTCCCTTTCAGGTAATCTTTCTGGAGTTCCCTGAGCTTCTTGTATGTTTACATTCACATCTTTCACCCAATCTAGGAATTTCCCAGCTAGTTTTTCTTCACACATTCCCTCCGCCTCTTTTGCCATCTTTGCATAGTGTGGCTGTCACATGACTGTTGGTCTGGACGGGGTTCCAAAAGTTCCCGAGGCTCTGTGTAATTTTATTTACTCTTTCTTCTTTCTGTCTGTCAGACTCGCTGGTTTCCATTGTTTTGTCTGCAAGTTGATTAAGTCTCTCCTCTGTCTGTTCAAATCTGTCTTTGAATCTGTCTGGTGGATTTTTGGTTTCAGGTTCAGAATTTCTTTTTGGTTTCTTTTTTAGGTTTCTATCTAAAATCCATTTCGATTTCTATTGTGTTTATATTAGTCAGCTGTCCTGTGGCTGAACACAGTGCCTGACAGCCACAACTTAAAGGAAGAAAGGTTTAAGTTAGCGTATGCCCTCAGGAAATTTGATTGGCAAAGTGCCGTCACAGAAACCTCATGGCAAAAGGGCACAGTGGAGCAAAGCTGCTTAAAGGTGGCCTGGAAGACAAGCAGTGGTAGAGAAGGGTGGGTTGGGAGCTCTCCACAGTCCCCGGCCGCCTCTGTGACTCGCAGACGTGCTCAGGCACCCGCCTTAGTAATCTAGGCATTTCTTAATCCAATGAAGTGGACATATCAGGATTAACAGTCATATTGTTCAAATACTATTTTTTCTTTCTTTTCTTTCTCTCTCTTTCTTTTTTGTGGTACCCGGGACCAAACTCACAGTCGTGTGCTTACAAGGTAGGCATGGTCCCACTGACCTCAATCCCTGGTCCTCAAATTTCATTTTCTTTGTACACATCTTTATTTAGCTGTCAGACCATCTTTAAGGTAGTTAGTTGTTTTAAAGTCATTATCTAGTAGTTGTGTCATTAAGTTTTTTTAGGGATTGTTTCCCTGGATATTTTTTTCCTCTAAGGGGTCATACTTTCCCATTTCTTTGTATGCCTTGTGATTTCTTTTTCATTGTTGACAATGGGACATTCACGCTTAATAATATGTTAACTCCACAACCAGATTCTCTCCTTCCATGGGATCGGGTTTCTTGTGTTTCTGACGTCAGCTTGAAGTACCAGTTCAAGGCTGCTGAGATCTTTCTAAGCCTGAGCCTTTTCCTGGGCCTTTCCTCCGTGTGTTCAGTTACTGTAAAATATTTTAGTCTTTAACATCCAGCTCCCAAAAAAAGGATAAAGAGAGAAATGAAAGGAGAAAGAATACTGGTCTTTCAAGTCCTCCCAGGTCACTTCAGCTAGAGGGAGAGAGGGGGACTGTAGCCACGGGGGAGTCCCGACACAACAGCCGCCCCTCTGGCCAGGAGGGGCCTCAGCATCACGCCCACATCCGCCGTGTGAGGAGCACAGGGTTTTTTCTCTTGCACCAGCTTCGCTGAGCTCTGCAGGCCGCTCTAGGAACCGATCGCCAAGGCCCCGGAGTGGGACATGGGTAGCTGCTACTGAGCTAAGAGCTGACATTGAAGAAAATTAGCTTCCATTTACTATCCAAGCCTCCCCTGGAAATTGCAAGCCTTCTGTACACCCAGGATCCCAAATGGTGACGTGAGACGTCACTTTTTCAAGTGTAGTTGCGGGAGAGATTCTGCCAGTGCAGTTGTTAACTAGTGAAGACACAGATTCTTGGTGCTTTCTCCTCTGCCATTGTCCCAGAATCCTCTCAGTGAATCTTCGGTCACATCTGAGGAATAGACACACACACACTAGGGCCATTCACTAAAGCATGGTTGGCAGTGTTCATTATTTTTTCCAATCGGGGAGCAGAAAATGAATCGATCTATATTTACCATTCAAAACCAAGGTGGCAGCAAAGGAAATTTCACTGCAGAGTAAACTGAAAATGACAGTATACCTAAACATAAACCTGCCAACATTTTTTTTTAAACACAAGAACCCTTCATCCAACTTGCAATATAAGAGGAAACAAGACATACTGTTGTTTTCCCAGTTATATTTGTTATAAGATGGAAAGGGCATAGAAACAAGGCCTTCCCATAACAGGATATATTTTTACCCCCAAGATCAATTCTTGAATGTCTTTTGTCCATACTTGCTCACATTTCTAATACGTACCATGAGGTGGGATTTGAGAGAATGCTCTTCCCGAAGGACAGAGCGTCTTAATGAGCCTTCACCTCTGTCGCCCCTCAGGGAGTGAGGAGGCAGCCCCGTAGGACTCAAGCCATTGTCTCTGCCCGAACTCCGAAAGCTTCCCGCTCCAACTAAGTGGGAGCCGTGCCTCGGGGTTGGTTTAGAATCGAAGCGGACCTCGCTGTTCGTGCATCAGGCTGTTAAGCTTGTCACTTCCCGAGGCAGCCTCTGAGCAGTTTGACTTAATTGGCTCAAACCCGAGGAGCAAAGTTAACAGGCCGGGCGCCTGGAGCTTCCTGCCTCTTCCGTACTCTTAGTATTAATAAGTCCGACGTACAAACTAGGCAACGCGGGCCCGTCAGTACTGAGGACCAGAATAAAACGTGTCAGATCAGAGGGAAGATGGCGAGATAAAAATGTGGGTTGAAAGATTCACTGTTCCTCACTTTCAAGTAAATGCTAGGATAATGCTGAGTGGGAGACAGGCATTGTGCTAAATAGGAGAGTAAGGAACCTGGCCTTGGCCCCTGCTTGCTCACAGGAAGTGAGAGGGTTTGAGGGAGGGTACAAGATGCGCCCCTGGGGGAGCCCGAGGGCCGATCCGGGGGGGTTTGTTCGGGATCCTCCGAGCACATGAGCCCGGGGCCAGGACGTGGCATGTCTGGGCGCACCTGACTGGCTGCAGTTATCAGGCATTAGGGGTGAGTGGTCAGGGGCACCCAGCACGTGCCAGGGAGCCACAGGGAGGGGTCGCCCCGAGCTTTACACCGTGCAGTCCTGGAGGCTCAGTCTGAAGTGACCAGCGCCTTTCAGCGCTCAAGCTTCGGCGGCGACGGGGAGAGCGAGGGCCTCCGGACAGCACAGGACGCGGGTGCTGACAACTTGCACGTCACACTTTTGCATCTCCGAAAATGGTTCCGTGAAAACGCGGAGAGTGGGATAACAAGCTAACACGTGCTGGTGAGATTCACGCCGAATGGTGCTGACGTGCGCCCTGACACACACAGCACCAACGCAAACCTGGCCAGCCGGTGCTGGAGGAAACCGCGGACCGACGTGGCTCCCAGCAGGCCTGGAACAGGACACTCCGTGAGCCGGGCCAGCACAGGGATGGACACGGGACGGAGGGGGCAGTTTCTGGTACGGCACGCAGAGACGGGAGCAGGCTGCACCCCGGAACTCCCAGGACAAGCCTATCAGTGAGGAGGCACTGCGGGGGCCAGGACCCCACCAGGAGCAGCCGGGAGCTGAGGTTCATTTGGAGCGGCCGGAGCTAAGAGAGCTGGGAAAGGGTGCTGCGTTCTCGAACACTTCGCAGTCTGAGCAGCAGAGGGCGCTCCGGAGCCCTCCAATCCCCGCGGGTTTAGTTCAGCCTCTTTGTATTAAAGAACGGTTAGTTTTACATAAAAGTAAACGATGGAGAAAGATTGAAGTGTACTGCTATGTAAATTTGAAAAGGAAAATAAGGAGCAGAATAATCTGCCAACAACAAACGCACACCCAAGACATGCTTTTAAAACAAATGGAAATTAAGTTTCAAACACACGGGTTGAAAAATAATACATGCATGACTAACATTCAATAGAGAATTTGAACATTGAGTAGAGAATTAGAAAAATCATGAAATTAAGTGAAAGAGCTCAGTAAAGAATGAGAAAAATCGTTTTAAATAAGACTAGGAATATAAGCATGAAACACTAAAGACAGTGTCTTAAGCTAAGTAGAAGATGCATAAGAAAAATTATATGACTCATAATAAGCAGAAATGAATGGAATGACAAATATAGAAGGCAGATAAAATACAAATATTTAGATAGTGGGGAAGGACACTAAAGCAAAGACGCAGTAATCCAAGAAAACATTTCTGAGGTTAAAGAATAAAAATTTGAACATTTGTGTTCAAGAGACACACTCCATGAATATATGTAAGTAAAATATAGCCACTAAGAGATGCTGCGGTGAAATTATTATACTCTATAGAAAATAAAATCCCCTAGTAGTCAAACACCGGACCTGAAACTTACAGTAGAAAATACCAGCTTGTTATTGCAATTTTCCATAGTAACACTTTGGGCCCAGAAGAAAATGGGCCAAAGTGAGGTTACAGTTACAAGGATGCTCACTGCAGTGTATCCACCATCACCGGGGAGATGTGTCGTCGTCCCAATATCCAGGGGACCTTCTGTGAGCGTGACTCTGGTCACTAACGACTTTGCTCATTTCCCGAGGAAGTCCTGTCGCATTTCTCCACCTCCGCGCCATCGTTTCGAGTCATTCTGCATTCGCAGCTCTGGCAGCGAGTCCTGGCACGTGGGCCACACTTGTGGGGTAGAAAGTCACGCTCAGCCTCTACGTTTCCCAAGGAAAGGTGAGTTTGGATTGTGTCTGTCACTGAAACCAAAGGTTCAAACTGCCCGCGACATACTCTGTCTTCTTGAGGGATGAATAGGACATAATTTCTTGGAATTCTTCCCTGTGGAGTTTTTCTCTCTTCCCAAATTAATTTTTTTCATACCCATCTAGATCTGTGGATGTCTGTTTTATGGTTTAGATGAGAACTATTGAACACTCAGAATCTCTTTCCTTTGGTTTCTGTATCCTTTTGATACACGCGGATCAATGTGTATAGTGTGTGTGTTTTACACCCTTGTTTCTGGCATTACATGCTGCTCCAGGTTCACCTGGTGTATTTTCTGTCCCAATTCTAGAATCAGCCCTTTCTCCAAGAAGCTCTAATTTATTTTATTGGAGAAAGGTGTTTCAAACCAAGATCAAATCAAGTCCTTTGCTACTGGACTGCCATTCTAACGGCTAAAAGCAAGAGCGTGTATATGTGTATGTGTGTAGATGAAGCTATGGAAAGGAATTTCTGTACCTGCTGCTAGAGACAAACATCTGTACGTAGGTCAGACCAAACAGGCCTCCACACGATGTCTCTAGCCCTGCTGCCTTGCTCGTCTCTCTCCTCTGTCCCTCAGGGAGAAGCCCAGCTCCCCGCACCCTCCTAACCCTCGGCGCATTTGCCTTCACTGTTCAGTCCTCATGAGAGACAGCAGTGGCGGCTCTGCCGCCGCCCTCCACCGCATGGGGGAGCAGCTGTCACCTCGAGCCTGAGGTGTGCCCTTTCCTCGGCTTTGCAAAGTCCGCTTCTCCATTTTCCCACTTCTTAAGTCAGCACCCTTTGCCCTCACCAGTGAGACTGTTTCATATCTATTCACATCCTGCAGTCCATCGTGGGATGGCTTTAAAAGATTGTTTTCATACATTAATGTTTCCTTTTCACACTGTCAGATTCAATGGCACATTCTAACTTCTAGATTCCTTAACTGCAGTGCTCTGGATTAAACTCAGGGTCTTTGCACTGAACTATATCCCAAGCACTTTTAATTAATGATTTAAATTTTGGGGGCCAGTATGGGGGATTGAACTCGTGGTCTTTGCACTGAGCGATGTCTCCAGTCCATTCTTATTTGGAGACATTGAGTTACTAGGTTGCCTGGACCAGCTTCAAACTTGCCATCTTCCTACTTCAGCTTCCCCGAGTGCTGGGGTCACAGGGATGCACCTCTACATGTGGCTGTTGGTGGATTTTGATAAATCTGCAGTATCATCTGCCTACAGTTATCATGTCATACAGAACTGCTTAACCCCGAGCAGTCTCCTGAGCATCTGGCCGGGTCTCCTATTTTCCTACAAGTCCTTGATAACCACTGATCTTTCTACTATTTCTATGGTTCTGTCTAGACTTATATCTTTGGAATCATATCTCAGTCATATGTATAAGACTTATCTACGTCTTTTTGGGCTTGATAGTGTATTATTTTATCACTGAGTATCACTGTAGTGTACAGATAACACCAGCTTGTGTATCCATCCACCTATTGAAGCTTAGCTACTTCCTATCTATCTATCTATCTATCGATCGATCTATCTATATATATATAGATCTATAGATATCTATAGATCTATATATATATATGTATTGCTGAGGTTCGAAATCAGGGCCTTCGCATGCTAGGCAAGTACGGTAACACTGAGATACACCCGCAGCCCAACATCTTTCAAGTCAAAGAGCCAGTTTGCTTTTCTTTACAGAGGGAAATTGATCAGCGGGCCCAGCTGCACCCGAGACTCCCGCGCTCTGCCAGCAGATGGCGGTGTGGTTCTTCGCAGAGAGCCGACACTGTGCTGGGGGGCGGGGGGCGAATTAGGAGAGTGAGGCCGAGGAGGACCCTGCCGGGCGCCCTCACCCGACGCGGGGCTGGTGGTGGCTGCGGGTCAGGGCTTTCCGAGAGCCACGGTACCCAGCCCAGTGCAGCAATCATTTGACGAATCTGGCCTGAAACGCTGCTTGAACGGGGCTCATCCGGGCGGGATGCGTTGGGGCAGACAGAGTGAGTGCTGGGGGAAGACCTAGTGTGTGGGATGTGGCTACAGCGGGACTTCAGGGTGTAAGGACAGGTGGAGGGCCCCTGGTTGGGTCCAGCGCCCTGAGTCACTGGCTCAGACCTCCCCCAGCAGTGTGCGAATCACTTACCTGGGGACAGCAGGCCTCGGCCTCTGCGGAGGTCAGGCTACCATGCGGGGAGTGACCGGGGCCTGCCCTCCGGTGCCAAATGCACCATGGGTGACAGCACTCCTGTCTCTCCGCGCAGACTTTCTTTGTCTCGTTTGGTCTACAGAAGAAGCCTGGTTCTGGATCTTAGGCTGTGTGGTCACCCTTTGCCATTGTGGCTAGGGAGAGTGACTCTTTTCTTTTTCTCATTTGTGCTGATCTTTGTTTCTGTCAGTTTTGTCAGAGTACTGGCTGAGAGGTCAGACTCTGACAAAGAGGTGAGTTCGAATCCCAGTTCCTCATCTGTGTCCAGGTTCTGAGTTTCAGTGTCTTTATCTAAACCAACCAATCAGAGCACTGGTTCCTGGCTCTCAGGCGCGGCTGAGGCTAGCGGAGCATTTGCAGGGTCGTGGCTCCGGGAGCCAGGCTGGTTCCGCGGCTGCCCCTTCCTGGAGGCCCCCTCCTCCTTCGACCCCTGCTTCCCACCATCTTGGCCCTGCTCCAGAAACCTTCACCCCTTCAACTCTGCTGGAACTCTTGGGGTTGCAGCTTTGGGATCTAGCCTCACTTTGTGATGGTGAACTCGGGGTGCGCTGACAGGTGCCCCGTGCAAAGCACGTTGGTGACAGGCGGATTCACTAGGTGAGTGCACCCGGGTGACATGTTCCAGCATCCCTGTGACCAGCCTCTTCCCTTTCCATCTGATTTTTGCATTGATAGCTGTGGAGAATTCCTGAAGCACATTCGGATTGTGTCTTCCCCTCCTACAGAACCTCCTCGGCTCCTGCCATCCGTGAGCTGGAGATCAAATCGGGAGTTCTGTCTTTCAAGCGCCGCCGACTGTCACCCAGCGGTATAACCAGCCTCACTGTCAGGCCGACCCCGTGATCCAGCTAAACAGACTCAAGTCCTCCCGGGACCACCCTCTCAGGGCTTTGTCCCCACTTCCCCTTTGGGGCACCTCTGCCCACCCTCGCACTTGGCTTCTGCCACCCTTCACAGCTCAGAGCAGGTGTCACCGGGCCCCAGGGGCCGCCCAGGTCTCTCCGGCCCCCCGTATTGTTGTGTGAACCTTCCCACCGGCTGTTCCAGCCTCCACCCGGCACCGTGTCACAAACAGCCCACCCGTCCCTTCTGCTGTCGCCCGTCTCCCACCACCGTCACTCACTGTGGCGGGCTCCTGCAGAAGCACTCGAGCAAATCACATGTCACATTTCAAAGCAACTTGTGCCTGACTTGTGTGGAAGCCATTTGACGGCACTCAATTAATTGTCCTTCTGCCCTTCTAAAAAGTGCTAAAGGATACTTCACAAAAGCAAGGTGAAATCGTGACTGTTATAAATCGATGCTGAGTGTGGACCCGAGGTTCCACTTAACTCGTTTGAATGAGGCACCTGTGCGCCGCTCCAGACGCTCTGCTTCTGCCCCATTGAGCATTTTCTCCTTCCTGCTGCCCAGGGGGAAACGTGTGTGGGTCTGTGTAGGTGGGACGTGTGTGTGTATTTGTGTGTGAATAATCTCGATGTTCAGAAGATACTTTC
This sequence comes from Petromus typicus, assembly GCA_004026965.1. Lineage (NCBI taxonomy): Eukaryota > Metazoa > Chordata > Mammalia > Rodentia > Petromuridae > Petromus > Petromus typicus. The sequence continues at coordinate 19,844 of PVIR01019091.1, read as the reverse complement.
CGTTTTGTGGCTTTAGTGTGTTCTTTTGTCAATTGACTAATTAATAGCAAGCTCTAATTAGGACTGAGGAGGGAGAGAGTCACGCAGGGCAGAGAGGGAGAGAGGCAGAACCGTGTCGTGGAAACCTCGCAGAGCCAGGCTGAGAGAGGCCGTCCGCTTCCGCGTTAGCATTAGTGGAGCACGTCGTGCACGCCGGGACGCGGTGTTCTGTACCAGCCACACGGAGATTTCAGAAATGGTTATGAATGTGACCCCTGAACTTTGGGGGGGGGGGAGCCAAGCTGCTGAGAGCCTTGATTTGTAAGTCAGAGAAGACAGACCAGGGTAGCGTCTCAAGAGAGGTGTTTAGCAGGAACGTCAGGCAGACATACCCGAGCACATGGCTCAGTGCTCACACGGGAGTGTCCGTCCGCTCCGCTGGTGTGTAGAGAGGGGTCAGACTTCTGCCGTGTGGCTCTAATGGGTAGACTCATTCCTTCACTCCATGGGTGTTTGCTGCTCTGTGCCAGGGTTGGGTGGAGGCCCTGGCATTGCACAGGTCAGAAGACAGTGCCCCTGCTGGCTGGAGCCAGGTTTTCCCAGTAGGGGACATTGCAGGGAGGACAGGCCCGTGTTGGGATGGATTTGCGACACCCAGAGATGCTCAAAATGGGCACTGACTCCTTCCAAGGTAAAGAGGCCCCTGGCTTGATCTTCTCTTGGTGAAGAAGTGGGTAAAATAGATTGAATTCGCAAATGACAGCCAAGTGGGCTCCCGTTCATCCTTTCCTTCTCTCTGCCGTGTCTCGGAAGATCCAGGCCCCGTACTCTTCCTGGGTGGCGGAGGACGTGCTGACACCAGACAGCCCAGAGTGGATGGTCTGTTCTTGGAGCTGGGCTGGGAGGGCGCTAGTGCTGTTTTCTTCCACTAGCTATTAGAACTGTTCCTAGAATATTAGTCAGAAGAACAAACCCACATTGTATTCCTTCTGAGTGCCCACTTCTGTGCCACCTGGCTGAGGGCACTGCCAAGACCCAGCCCTGCCCCTGAGAACAGGCTCCCAGTGGAGAAGATGGAGCCCTGCTGTGAGGGAGTCGGCGGGGCCGTCCTCTGCGCGGGCTCTGCAGTGGCCCGACCCGCCACCTCACTGGAGACCCAGGTGAACCCAGGTCTCCTGCAGTTGGGAAGAGTCAGGTGTCAGTCATGTAGCGCACCCTGGAGGGGCCTGGTGTGCCACACACCAGAGGATGATGGCGTGCATTTCCACACAAAAGCGAGCAACTCCTGATGTGAATAAATTGTTTCTAGACTTGTGAATCTGCGAGTTTCTTGTCATGGCAGTGGACGTGACTTTGGTCTCTTGAGTGACTCACGTATGTTGGTGCTCTTACAAATCATCAGCTGCAGACTTTCTCTCATGTGAGGACTTTGGACTCAAGCTTGCTTTGTCTTGGCCGCTGACGCTGGCGGGAAGAGCAGACACAAGAAGTGCGCTTCCAGAGTCGGGATGGACACGATGATGATGTTTCCTTACAAAGGTCGGATCCCTGAGAGCCAAAGGCCAGAGGAGGAGGTCACCGTGGACCCACATGACGGTCATTCCAGATACAGACATCCCCTGGAAGCAGGAGTGTCTGCCGACCCAGGAGAGAGGGGCGGCCAGGGCTCAGGGCGAGCTTCCTGTCTTTACGCCCCTGGGTCACACTCCTCCTCTTTCCGGCACTTCTACAGTCATTTGCTCCTCTGCAGAAGAATTTCCTATTCACTCAGTTAGTATTTACTGAACACATTGCACAAATTGAGAAAGGAAAACAAAGCCAAAGAAAATGGGGGTCATGTGAGGAGGGGAGGTGGCAGAGGCGCCGTGATTTAGAGGCGTGTGAGTAGGAGTCAGAGGCCCAGCTCCAGCAGCTGATGGAGAAAGGCTGCGGGACATCGGCCTTTGACTCACAGCCCCTGCCGAGTGCTGCCAGTGTCTTCCGGGCTGACAGCCGCACGGATGGAGCCTGCTCTTCCTGCAGATTGCAGAGCGAGAGTGGGAGCTGTTCAGAACCCGGGGGGCCCAAACGAGAGTTTTTCTTTCATTTAACAAATATGTACTTAGACATAGCCTGTCACGGGCTGCCTCTAAAACGTTAGCGGCAGCAGGAAGCGGCTCACCTGCGAGGAGCGATCCAGCCACGGGGCAGAACGTACTTTGATGCCTGAGAAGAGAGCTGCGGCCCTGATTTATTTATGTCATCTAAGATACATCTGGAGAGCGTCAGCTTTCAGAACGGGAATGAAATTAGATGAAGAGCTGTTCTCAAAGGAAAATTTGTTTGCACTGACATGATAATTCGAGGACATCCATTTCAGTCTTTGTATCCAGAATTTACTGAACCGCAGAATCAATATACTATATATCATCTCTCAGGCAATGTATTATAAATGTTTCATGGCATTAAATATGTGCCATGATTACACATGTGCTTTAGTGGCCAATTGAATACGGGTTTAAAGCAATGAATTGAAAATAGATCCATTTGGCTCAGCGTGTTTTCATCTGGGGGCTTTAAAAATACATCACAACGAAAATTTTATATATCACAAGGAAAGCTCTACCGTCAAGATCAAAGCTCTTCCGGTGGTTTCAGAACTGAGAAGTGGGGTCCCGAGTCTCAGTCTCTGGTGCCTCTCTCTGTTAGAAGGACCTTTCCCATGCGCACAGACGTCCTCAAGTTTTCCACACATTTATTTTGGCATTTGGTAGTACTGCTCCAAAAGTGAGTGAAGACTGAAAGTGTTTTATTGTAGAAATAGCCTCAAAATCAAATGAATAAACAAATAACATGTAACCAGTACTACTCTGTGCCATGTAATGAGTCATTTACTACCCGCTTTGAGATGCCAGGTCGGGATTCCTGGCACCTAGAGATCAAGGTACAGTTGACTGGAATCCTTAAATCCATGTCCTGTGAAATTCAGCACCCCTAAAGCTGTTGTTTAAGGAATGTGCTGTTTAAGAGGGGAGATCGGCAAGTTCAACAACAGTGATAACACAGAAGTAAAAGCTGCAGAGGGGCAGCTGAGCAGAGTGTCGCACTCCTGCTAAGCCCAGCACTCAGGGAGGCTGAGGCAGGAGCGCGCAGGTTTGAGCCTCGCCAGGGCTACTTAGTGACTTAGCAAGACCTCTTCTCTAGCGTACAAAAATAAAAACGGCAAGGGCTGTAACTCAGCATGGAGGTTCATGGTTCAATCCCCTGTGCTGTACTGGAGGAAAAGAAAGAAAAGTACAGGGGAGAAAGGAGCACGTTTAGAGGAGAAAAAGAGAGGACTATTAGTTTTTCAGCTCGAAGGAGGGTGTGTCCTGGGTTTGTGGAGATGCGTGGACATGAAGGAGGAGGGCACAGTCCTGGACAGAAAAGATAGCGTGGCCAGTGACGGGGCAGGAGGTGTGGCCCAGGTCTGGAAGGGACAGTCTCCAGTCAGGCCGGAGCACACAGGGTCTGAAGGGCAGTGAGCGTCCGCTGGGGAAGGTGGGAGAAGCCATGTGGCTGGGCACTTCGGAAGTGAAGGATTCCGCCTCTTCTTCAGCAGTCCCCGGCACAATGGCCCTGGGTCACTGGTGGTTTCACCCTCCATACTAATGCATTCAGGTAAGTGGTTTGCTTCAGGACCTGTTTTTAATTCTTTTGAGTATAAACTGTACCTAGAAGTGGGCAAACTCTGTCGTTTATCCTGACCTTAGGACAAACACAATTTCCTCTTTTACTCCAATGCTTCCTCTAAATAGACCATATTTTCTCTCTCTGTCTCTTTCTCTTTGGGTACTGGGGATCAAACTTGTGACCTCGCACTTGTAAGGCAGGTACCAGAACCATTGAGCTAAATCTCTGGCCTGATCATATTCTTTGTTCCAAGCTGTTGTGGGACAAGATAAAGGTCACATGGGTAGAAGCCAGTAGACACAGTGCATCAGACAAGATCTGTTACTTGGTTAGTGAACCGTCTTTCAGCTTAGATGAAACTCATTTCCTCAGTCGCAGCCCTTTCTCCTCTCCTGGTTGTGATTAGCATCAAGACAACCGGTGCTTTGGAAAGCATTTGTCCCATAGTGACACACGAACCTGATGGGTATGTACTTGGACTGGAACTTTTCAGCCAGGAGTTATGTCGAGAGACAAACAAGATGCTGACACCTCACAGATCTGTGAGCTGACGCCAAGGCCTGGGTCAAGTCAGCCTCATGCCAGGCAGGGCTTCCTCCGGCCCAGGCAAGTCCTTTGTCTCCTCTCCTCCACCAGGACAACATGGATGGCTTTAGGTGTGCGGACTGTGTGGCCCGTGCTGGGTCCCCTCCCCAGGGGGGGTGGAGCTGGTCTTTCCCCAGTCCCACTGTGAAAGCTCTTCTTTGTACTCTTGTCAGTGCTGCATTTAATGCACCAAAGCCTGCGTTTAAAGCAATAACCAGCTTGAAGTTTATAAAATAAAAAGATTGATATCAGCTTTGTGAAACTCAGGCAAAAGCAATATCTTTTCTATCTCTTGCCATGCCTTTATCTCCAGGAACTTTGATATTCAGTGACCACTAAAAAATGAAATAACAACAACAGTACTGACAATAATCAAAAGGAGGTATCTTTCAAGAGCCGGTTTTGAGTAATGTTGATTTTAATTTCTTTACTGATTTGATGGCAACAGAAGATCATACTTTCTATGTTCTTCAGTTTCCAAGAATATTATTACTTTTAAAAGGAAAGATTTACAGTGTAAAGGATAAAGGTTAGTGTTTTGTTTGTTACTTGGCTTATTTATGCACTGAGGACTTGGGAAGCTGAAATGTTTGGTCACGGCTCCTACTCCTCCTTGGGAAAGAAAAAAATCAGGAGGAGATGGGAGACAAATTTGTTTTTCTTGTGAAATAAAACATTTGGAAAGTAAATCGGTTTATACTTGTTCCTTCAGAACACATCCCATTTCACACGCTGTGCTATTTATTGGCACAATCAAGTGCGTGTGGCAAGTGTAGAGTTTAGATCTTTTTTGCAAGTGCCTACCCTGAGTGTAGGATTTGTGGCCTCTGCCCAGTGTGATTTGGCTTCAAACCTTCTAGTCTTTGTCCTGCGACTTGACTTTCGAAGCCTGATGAGTTGGTCAGACTGGACACTTGCTGACCGGCCTTAGGGGCACATGCACGAAGTCCCAGACCCTTGGAGGCCGCGTGTTTGAAAGAGCCTCATAGCGAGTCAAAGCAGAAACCCATCAACAACAATGCCCCAAACAAAACAAACCATCCCCAAACAACAGCAGCATAACAAATGAATTCTTGCCTTTAATGGGTTAGAGTACTCCCTTGTTACTTGCTTTCTGCTTTTAGATGCTGTGACTTCACAGATCCGTGCTCTGACTCTTAGGTCAGACCATCTGTTATTTTTTTCCTTCTCTCCTGCATTCTTTAGGGTTGACTGAGACCGTTTTACTATATTGTTTTATCTCTGTTAATGATTCTCTTAAAGCCTTTACTGTTTTTTTTTTTTTAATCTTTATTGGTACATTACATATATGCACCACGATTGCACTCCATAATGGGGATTTGTACCAGTATAAAACACCACTTAATTCTCATTTTTTCCCATAGCCCTACCCACCCTACCACCCTCCCCATATACATAAAATTTGTCTCCTTACTTTTTTGTTATAATCTCATTATTTTTCCCCCTTCACCCTATTTTACTTTGAGCATTTTCTATTTCACAACATATAACATACAATGCTAGGACTCATTTACATCTTTATTTTCTCATACCAGAGAAAAGATGCGATATGTACCTATCTGTGACCTATTTATTTCACTTATGAGGATATCCTCAAGGTATGTCCATTTAAGTAGAAATGATTCAAACTTATCATTTTTTATGGCAGAGTAATACTCCATTCTGTAGAAGAACCACAGCTTT